>CAJNJA010005682.1:645-5645 GCA_905231915.1 Symbiodinium necroappetens
GTTTGTGCTTCATATGTTTTGTGCATTATGCATACATTCACATAGATATACTTTGCAAATAATGCCGTGCATGTTGATCTAATGTTGTTTTTTATCAAGCTATCTTACATGTTGTTAAAGTATACCGTATTGTTTCATATGGTGTTTTTTGGCATTATATGATACTAAACTTACTAAGCCCAAAACCCTAAATCCTAAACCGTATTGTATTAAACGTATTAAGCGTGACACAGGGCATGTGCTGGTACTGCACAGGCTCCATCCACGAGATGCCGGTCGGCCTCTGCAGGCTGCAAACCCTTCTTCTGTAGGGTTTAGGGGTTTAGTTCTTTAGGGGTTTAGGGGTTTAGGGGTTTAGGGGTTTAGGGTTTAGGGTTTAGGGTTTAGAGCCCCTGTTAGTACTGTATGTCCGGCTCGATTTTAGTAGAGTCTGCCAAATCATCTTCTGCTCTATTCCATTCAGTTCTCTTCTGCACTGTCAAATTAGACGATGGTCTACTACATTACGTCTCATAACATTAAATTTCTTAGTATGGTGTGGATATTATATTGTGTTATATGGTGTTGCAGTAGATTATCTTATGTTTGACTGTGTTGTGTGATCTTGTCTTACCTTGTATTTTACTGTATTATGCTTGATTGTATTGTGTTCGGTCATGTTTTAGTTGTTTTCTGTTCTGTTACATTCTATGTTAGATTACAAAATATTTCGTCATAGTGCATAACGAAAAAACAGGTTGCACTACATTCGGGTTATTAAAGTCTGTTTTGTTTTGCAAAGCACCGTTATTGCGTTTTCTGCAAACATGCTCTTGTAGCTACAGTATGCTGTATCACATTTTACTATACTGAGAGGTAATACGTCGTATTATCTTACGGTATATGGCCTTATCTTACTGTCTACTCTGTTTCATTTTATGGCATTGTATTGCATTCGAGCATATTTTGTCAGATATGCTGTATCACAGTGCATTACATTGCAGGACAGTGCGCTAGATTTTATGGTACAGCATGTTTGGATAATGTTGTATTATATCATATCATATTCTATTTTGTGATAAAGCCTTAGATTATATTGTGGGGCCTTCATGTTATTGATCCAGGCCGCCTTGGGCGCAGTTGCTCTGCACAGGCCTCTCGTCGAAGATCTGCAATCCGCAACATGTCTAAGCAGCTCCTGAGATGCGGTGCTCTGAATGGACAGGCAGTGGCAAGCCGCTCCAAGGCCTCCTCTAAGGCGCATCGGGGGATCCTATGCTTGGGGTTTGCCTTTGCCTGGCCAGTTGAGGTTGCACACTATACTGCGGCACCATGCAGAACCGGCATGACCGTCAGGACAGCTCCTCCCACTCGTTTGATACCTTTGTATTCTGCTGTCATCTTGGATCTCTAAGCTTCTTGCGATCTTTTAGTTGCATGTCTGGCTCAAGCACAGCAAGCTGCACAGCCTGTCTACCTTGGTCGACCCGGGGCCAAATGGGCAGATGGCAGCCCAGCCGCGAGACGCGCGGCACGGCGGCTTGGCACAAGACCATGTATAGAGAGAGTGTGTCTCTATATATACCCTAAACCCTAAACCCTAAACCCTAAAGCCAAACCCAAAGCCCTAAACCCATACACATACTAGTTTGTCTGTTCCTCTATTCAGGTCGTGCAAAGATGTCAGAACGTGCAGGCCGGGGCCCGGGCTTCGCAAAAGGGACTTCTGGCGGTGAACGGGTGCTTGGTTTTCGGGTTTTTAGGATTTAAGGTTTTTAGGGTCTAGGCTTCTTTAGGGTTTAGGGTGTTTTAGGGTTCAGGGTTTAGAGTCTCTAGGGTTTAGGGTTTTTTAGGGTTTAGGGTTTAAGCATATTATGGGCTCTAGGGTTAATTCAGGATATTAAGGGTTTTACAAGTAGGGTTTGGCTTTGTTTGTGGGCTTCTAGGGCTTGGGGATTTTAGGGTGTAGGGTTTAGCGTTTTAGGGCTTTAGGGTTGAGCGTTTCTAGGGTTTAGGGTTTTAGGGATTTGGGGTTTACGGGGTTTTGGTGTTTCAGGTTTGAATGTTTTAGGGTTTGAGGTTTTAAGGATTCAAGGTTTGCGGGTTTTTGTGTTTTAGGGTTTAAGGTTCAGGTCACGGTTCGGGGTTTAGGTTTAAGACCCTGCGTCGCAGGAGAACATGCTGCGCAATCTCGAAGAGATGCGTCCTGGACTCGGAGCTTGAGTGCGTAATTAAGGCCCTTTGCATCTGCATCGCAACAATCGAGGTGCATACCGCCAGGGCATTCCTAAACACCTAAACTTTAGACTCCTAGAGGTGCATACCGCCAGGGCATTGACGAGGCTGGCGAGGGTGCGGCGTCTGCGCGGGTTTCCTTCGCCTTTGGTCTCAGGTCGTCGAAAGAAGGAAAACCCAAGCCCGGCGCTTCATGGAAGAGTTCAAGTGCTCTGGCAAGAATAGCCGTCTAGATGACAGACTAGTGACTAGAATCAGATGATGATAGAGGTGATGAACATTGATGAATGCTTGGTGTCATGGAGCTCTGGGAGGGATGTTTGCTCCTACTGCATGAAATCGCAGCCTGACGTCGCAAAGGCCAAATCCTGACACCATTGCACTCAGTGAACTCAAGCCAGTCCGGCCCTTTGCGTGAGCTGCCATGACGGCGAGTGCGGCAATCATAGTTCGTCATGGCCATTTGATGCCCTTCTTTACGCTTGTGTGAGTCTCACTAAAGAAGTTTGTTTGTATTACATATCCGAACCCGTGTTTTGTTGCAGTAGTTGCTTTATGTTGGCTTTTGTCGTCTACGCGCGAACCCAGGAGGCCAGTGAGTGAGTGAACCCCGGCCCCCGGCACAACAGCCAAAAATAACGCGCCCCCGCAACGACATCACAGCAAAAACCAACACTCTTACCATTACATATATCTGGTACCAGCCTGGAAGCTTGTTCTTATCGGTGTGGCGATTGCCAGCCCAAGGCCCGACATTTGGACCCCGCCGGGCTCTCACCGAGACACCTCGCAGATTTCGGAGCAGAAGGCCCTCCACCCGAAACGAGGTGCAACCTCGGCCGAAGGAGTTTCAGAGCATGAAGGACGGCTCCGTTGCTGCTTTCTGGGGGTTTTCTGGGAGGAAGACAGCGCCCGGCAGGATCGTATTTCGGCTATGGAGGACAACGCGGAGAGCAACAATGAGGCCTGAAGTTCACACTCCGCGCGGCAGCTTCCGTAAACCTGATTGAAGCTGAGGCCCTAGGTGATCACAGGAAGGTGCTAGACTGCATCCTGGCAGTGAGACAGGCGCGCGGTGTTGTTCACAGAAGTTCTGGATTTCTTGCCGGCTTTTTTTGGAAAGGCGGCTGAGCAGTCGAGGGGCCTGCAGAAGGTCTCGGGCAGCGAGGCCATCATCTCCTGGATCGCTGTTCCAACTGCTGTCCGTCAATTCAGATCCGTTTCGCCGGAGATTTTCCGCAGGCACTGAAGAATGCAGCAAACCAGGTTGTGGAGGAGGCAGCGTCTTTGCGTTCTCCAGAACCGACTACAGGAGCTACTCGTGTCCTGCCCAGGAAGCCGAACCAGAAGGCATTGGTGTCAACGAGAAATGCCGCCACTCGACCAGAAATGGCCTGTGCACCCCAACCACGGCCTTGCTGCTGCCTCGGAAGAATCTCTGAATCCAGGTGAGATCCAGCGGAACTCTCGCTGGATGGGTGGTCCCAGCTTGAATTGCCAAGCCCTTCCTTCCTCGAAACCGCGCAGCAAACTTCATTTTATGCTACAGAAATGGTAAGGACAAGTCCCTAAACCCTGAACCGTTCATAAACGTTCAGGCCCCTCTAGTCAGCCCGGGTTCGTGTCAGGGACGGCCATGCAGAAGGCCGCGGTGTCCAAGGCCAGGGTCGATGATGCCAAGGACCGACGGGTTTTGCAAAACCCTAAGCCCCATTACCCTAAACCCTAAGTCCTAAGCCCCTAAACTGCTGGGTTTAGGGTTTAGCCCTATACCCTAAGCCCAAAGTCCTAAACCCTAAACTGCTGGGTTTAGGGCCTTGGCTCCTTCAAGGCCCCGAAGGGTTTGCTATCATCGGATTGCCTTGCAGGACAAGCGTCGGCAGCAAGACATGGACCTGAGGTGCAGCTATGTGTGTGTGTGTGTGTGTATATATATATGTATGTCTATATGTACATACATACATCTCGCTCTCTCTCTCTCTCTCTCTCTCTCTCTGTCTCTCTCTCTGTCTCTAGTTCTACCTCTCCTCGCGCAAGGTTGACACAGCCCGATCTGTGGCTCCGATTTACCCGCATACAAATTCGCATACAAGGGATTTCCTGGCTAAGTTGAACTCGCACGGAAACCGCCACAGCTTCAACCTCTTGAATCCCAGAAAGCAAAGCCCTGCAGCCTGAACTGCGTGAATTACTGGTCTCGTGTTCGTACCCTTTCTGCGACTGCAGTGGCACAACGAATTTTGTTGTTGTCACCCAGTCGTCGCAGCCGCAGGGCAGAAGCCGAAGCTGGAAGCCAAGCGGCAACGGAGGATGCCTCCCTGAGGCTCGACCTACCCATAGGCTCCTAAGTCGTTCCTTTTTGTGGTTTATGTTTAGAATCCTATAAGGTAACCCCAGAAAGGAACTACTTAGGAGCCTATGGGTAAACCCTAAATGCCCCGGGTCGGGTGAGTTTCTGGCGCAGATCGTGCTAGGCCTCAGTCTGCGGGCATCTCCAAGCCCGGGATGGCGCAGCTGGGAGATCCGAAAAGGCCCATCTTTAAGACTTTAGGGTGTAGTGGTTTTAGAGGTTTTGGGGTTTCGGAGTGCTCCTTGTAGGGCATCACCACATCGCCTTCTTCCGAGAAGTTTCCTCTTGCAAGGGGTGGCCATCGTCCAGTGTCTGCTTCGACCACCTGGCTCCTCGGCCTCTTCCAGTCGGTATCTACCAGACCTGCATTGACTGAGCTACTCGCATTTTGAAGGCCATCCCGCCCGGCCTCCTCGATGTCGCAGGGCGCCCAAGA
>CAJNJA010005682.1:10645-17164 GCA_905231915.1 Symbiodinium necroappetens
TTACCTGGGAAAGGCTACTGGAGCAATGGCTGGAAGAAGAGGCCCCCATGCTGCAGGAACCAGTTCATAGCAACTGAGACCAGTGGTCCAAAGGCAGTGATCGCCGCTTCACAAGAAGACCGGCACTCCGAAATCTTGCAGCAGATGGAACAGCAGGCTTTTAAAGCGGTTCAACTGCGCACAAGCCTTTAAGCCAATGTGTAGTCATTGCGCATTTCAGGTGAGAGAGTTGGCAGCGGAGGTTGTTGAGCAGCAGATATGCTACAAGGCCGGCATCTGTTGGTTTCCAAGCTGCACTTCTCGGCCGAACTGGAAGGAGCAGATCGACGCCATGCAAAAGCAGCACTGTGAGGACTACACGGTGTGGTCGGAAGAGCTGCTCCGCGAACGAAACGAGGCGACTGCTTCATGCTTCGACCCTACCCAGCATGGAATATATATGGATTCAGTGGAGCCTGACGCAGAGGCCTGCAAGGAAATCGCTGCTTTGCAGGAGGCCCTCTGCTCATCTTCATCGATCCTACAACCTAGATGCTGCATGCAGAGACATGATGAGGGATGCGGGGAGCTGGTGAGCTTTCTCCCCTTGCCGTGAACCCAGAGAGCCCAATATCCCTTAATTAAGGAATATGCCTTAAATCAGGATATTAGGGCCCCTATAGTTTAAGGTATGTTCCGTATTCAAAGGGTATTGGGCTCTCTGGGAAGGACCTCAGAAGCCAGGAGCAGCTCTGGCACGAGGAGCTTGGTAGCTGGGTTGTCACTTTTACTGCCTGGTTCTTAGTAGGGCATGGGGGAATGGGTTATTGGGGCTTCTATAGGGGACCTTAAGGGACTATCATAGGGATCCATTCCCCGATTCGCTACTAAGAACCAGGGAGTTTTACTGCCTCTATGCCTCAGCGGTATCCTTAAAATCCTCAAAGCCCTCCTAAAGCTCGAAATCCCAAGACTCTACCTGTAGAAAACATGAAGCCCCCTTTTATAGAAGCCTAGAGTATAGATCCCCTTAAAAGGGGGCCCTCTTCTCCCCAAAGACCCCAGCTTCTGCACCAGGAGTGGCGAAGGATGCAGCAGTCTGCTCTAGCGCAGGGTGTCCAGCTGCCGAATCCTCCAGGCTCGGCTCAAGGCATCCTCTCACGAAGTGTGAGAGTTTCTGAAAAAAATCGGGGACCCTTTGAAGATCTTTGAAGTAGTAGGGTCCTCGCCTTCATCTTTCTTCAAAGGACCTCAGATTTTTTCCTACTTACCCGCATGTGAGTGCTGAGTTGTGATCTGTTGCAGGTTTTCTGGAGACGAAGGCTGGGATGTCCTTCCTTTGAAGGATCAGGGGATACCAGGGGACTTAGTAACTAGAGTCAGAAGTAACCCAATTGTGGGTTTCTAAGTAGTTATACTCATACTTGCCTTGTTTATATCCCTACTTGCTAAGTCCCTTGATCCTTTAAGTACTACTGCCCTGCACTTTTCCTTGTGCTGCTTGACCGCCGGAGGAAAACGGGGGCACCCTGGAGAGCAGCTCAGGCGCTCTGCGCTGCTTTCCTGCATCCAGGGGCATCCGATTCCGTTCGCTGAGGCAGCGAGAGTTGGTGCTTGGAAGGCCTTTGCCTTTCAATTTTAGGGTTTAGGGTTTAGGGGTTTAGGGGTTAGGGGTTTAGGGTTTAGGGTTTAGGGTTTAGGGGTTTAGGGGTTAGAGTTTAGGGGTTTAGGGTTTAGGGTTGTCTGAAGATGTTGCCCCCGTGGCTGAGTAAACCGGAGGCCGCTCCACGCTGGAAACCATTCTCGAGGTCCAAACTCTGCCAACATGTGCTGATGTGTAACCAACGGGCGGTTCTCATGTTCAGGCAGCGGCTGAGGAAGTTGACGGCATCGAGGCCTGTTCTTGCAGCTCAGTGGAGCACACGGAGCACAGACCATTGCCAGGAGGAGCAGGGGCAAGACGAGCCAAAGAAGCAGGCTACTGTTCGGCTGTTCTCTTTGTCATGGACATTCTTCGCTCATGGTCTTGGCAGTGTTCATGATGCCTCGAGTCTTCCGGCAGCTATCGGCTCGGCTTTCGTCCTTTCTCTGGTGCCATGGACCTAGCCGGGAAGAACGTGCTCATTACTGGTGCCAGTGCTGGCATTGGAGAGGAGCTGGCGCTGCTGTTTGCCAGCCAGGGGGCGAACCTGGCGCTGCTAGCGCGCCGGCTCGAGGTTCTCCAGGAAGTAGCAGCAAAGTGTCGTGCGGCGTCGCCCGGACAGGCCGCCAAAGTGATCCCTCTAAAGTGCGACGTGACGGACAGAGCTTCCTGCCATGAGGCTGTGCAACAGGCCACGAACGAACTTCGCGAAGTAGACATTATCATACTGAACGCAGGGGTCAGCATGGGATGCTATTTCGAAGACATCAAAGACATGTCAGATGCAGACAGGCTGATGGACTTGAACTTCATGGGAACCGCAAATGTCCTTTTCTACGCGTTACCCTCGATCCCAAAGTGCAAGGACTCCAGAATCGTAGTGATTTCTTCCGTTGCTGGGCTCTTCGGCATCCCCTTTCGGACCTTCTACTGTGCCTCGAAGTGGGCTCTGCATGGGTTCTGCGCGTCCTTGCGTACCGAGCTCCTGGATGCATATGGAGCCAACTCGCCAGCCGTCGTTTTGTCCTGTCCGGGTGAGGTTTCCACCTCTTTGAACACTAGCCGACTGAAATTTGGAAACGAAGTAGCTGCCGAGTTCTTCGATAGCGTGGCGGAGCCCTCAAGCCAAGCGGCCAAGACGATTCTCGACGCGACGATTGCCGGCGCGAGGGTTGGCTTCTTCGCGAAGATACACTCTTGGCTCTCCAGCTGCTACGGATGGATTCCTGCAACCATTGACGGTATCATGATCAAGTCTGTAAGAAGTAGAACACGAGCCCCACGTTATGGAAACTGGTAAATGCTGGTCGAGATGAAGATCTGCGTATTCGGCAGCACATCTGGTCGATGCAGCCACGGCTTGACGGTTTGCACAGAAAAGAAGACATGCCCATGTCCTGCTGCATTCAATCAGCTTCAATGTGTGCTGTCGTTTTGCCAAGCATAGTCGATGCATGAGATTGCTAATATCTGGAACGCAGTAGCCACAGTGCAGTTCGGGATCGAAAATGAAGTTCGAACTTTTGAAGATCGAGTTTTCCCGGACATGTTTTAGTCCTTCCCAGTGCATGGTGGTCATCGTCGATTCCGTGAGTTTGTTTTGTTGCGAGAATGGCGAACTGTGCAGGTCAAGAGTGCTTACCGAGATCTCGAACTTCCATCTTTATCCTCACCAAAGACCGGCTGTGCTTTTGTGCAGCTACCTGCATGAACAGTTCTAAGCTCTGTCTTTGCGTGTGCCGTCTGTGGGCCTGTAGTAGAGCAATTTCGATGCATGTTTGTAATATAAAAAGAGAGATATCGGGATAAGTATAATACCAGCAATATTAACAACAACAGTTATAGGTAGTATACAATGCAATAGTAGCAATAATCATATAAATGTAGCAACATTAATAAATTTAACAATAAAAGTAATCGCAGACATAATGATAGCAAACATATTGTTAATATTAAAGTTTAGTATTCGCAGCAATAGTATCAACAATCACTATAATAAGCCACTGGACTAGGTACCGCTTGGAACCCTGTGCGGTTTTGGCTCTAACTTTAACTAAGCTGGAAATGCACAAACCTTGAAATCTGAGGCACGGCTCCGCCATTGTCCGGCAGCAAGAACTGGGGCGCGCACGCACACACTTAGGTGGCGGAATTACCCACGAGACCATGGGATACGAATTCGGACAAGCGAGCATGCGAGCAGACCGGAGAACAGTTCCAATTTGAGGCACGATAACCCTTGGTGCAGACAGCTTGTTTTCTTTTCCATTGATTCTGCGACCCGTTGCGTTGCAGCCAACGTGATTGCAAAACTGGCCACATGCCATGTCTGTCTTTGAGGGTGGCCAGTATTGAAAGGGTTCAACTCCTGCTGCAAGTTTTGAACACTTGGAAGGGGGCCCCCCAATGGACATTGGGCGGGAACCACACTTCCCTCTTGCAGGACCTTTGCTGGCTCACCTTCAGAGGAGCTGTGCTGAGTTGTACCGGCACGGCTGTGGGACACAAGCTTTAGGAACTGCGCCAGGGCAGGGAAGAGTTTCAAAAGACTCATAGCTCTGCAGGCAGCGGCCCCAGAGTGGCATCCTGACATCGCCGTGAAAGGGCGGCATGTTCCGGCACATCGCAGGTCCATCACCCTCCTCACGAAGTGCCCGCACGCCCGGCTCTGTGCCGTTCTCTGATGTTCCGGAGGCTGCTTGCTGGTCGGTTGTGTTGAACCGCGTCAGGGAATTCGGTGTCCAATGGTGTCTGGCTGGACAGGAGCTGCTGAAGAGTCTCGAAAGAGCCTCTGACAATCAGCAGTCCCCATCTTAGTCCTGGAGCCAGTCTCACCCTGGCATAGCCATGCCTTGCCGGGCCGTTGCACAAGGACTTCGCGGGCCTGGGCTCGAATCGGACAGTTCCATCAGCGGCAAAAGAACTTCGGGAAGGCAATGGAAACCCTAAACCCTAAACCCCTAAACCCCTAAAAGTTCCTAAAGTCCCTAAGCCCCCAATGCCCTCTGAAGTTCAAGTGGAGACCTCTGCCTTTTCCAGGCTCGGAGCGCGTACCAAAAAGCCGTTGCCGTCGACAGCTCGCAGCATGGCTGCCTTGCCAACCTCGCGCAACTTGAGGCCCCGGCTCTTCACCTTATGGGTTTATGGCGGCTTGTGGGGTTTATAGGGTTTAGGGAGTTTAATAGGATTTTTCGGGTTTGGGGTTTACAGGGTTTAGGGTTTTTTGGGTTTAGGGTTTATAGGATTTAGAGGGTTTAGGGTTTATAGGGTTTATACTGGTTTGTTGGAGAGGAACAGCAGGTGGATTTCCTTGCACTCAGAGGCGCATGCCGGGAATGTCGACACCGCCAAGGTCGGCACCAGACAGCCTCTGCGTGGTTTCAGACGCAGAGCTGTTGCCGTCAGGAGATGTTGACTGCAGCTCTTCAACTGGATCCTTCCAACAAGGCCCATTCAGAGTGTGATTGTTCAATCTGAAAATCACAGACAAGCTCTTGCCAGAACTACCTCTCCTTCCGTCGGTGGTTGGCCGGCAGTCACTGAGCTCTCTCTGGATGAGAACATCTTTTCCACGGATGCACCTCTGCTTCTCACAAGAACTAGGTCGAGTAGGTCCTAGGCACCCCGGCCACAAGACCGGCGCCACCAGCGCTTCCCCACCATGAAAGCGTGCTACCTGCGCACCACACGGTATGCAAAGACCATACGTGCAGCACTCTTAGAACATCCCTGCTTAAAAGGGAGCGGAGTGTGTGAGGTTGCATTCTCCATGAATGCAGACACCAAGCAGATTTCATCAGATTTCTACTCGAAAAGTTTGCCTGTGTGCAGTGCTTACACAAGAATTGATTGCGCTGCTTCCGCCGCTGTTTCGTCGGCCGTAACCTCAGGTTGAAGGTCATTCTATTCTCGCAATTGCAAGCGATTCAGTCACGTGACTAGCAGCAACAGGGACGACTGCAGAGGAAGTCTTCCCGACACTCAATCCTTGCATACCCGCAGCAAGCTGCAATTGGGCCGGCCCTTCCTAACGTCGCCTCCCCGACGAGCATGCTCGCCGAGGCAAGGTCAGTGGTAGTGCGGACGTATCTATCTCTTAGTATAAAAGTACGTAAACGAATAATGTGGATCAATGCGGTGAACCTTTCCGATGTCTGAGTTATCTGTCTGTTCGTCTATCCAGGTTGTGGTGCAAATACGCCTGTATTACAAGACATGAATATGAGTATCTATGTGTCTAGGCATAGACGGAGTAAGGTGGGCCGTGACATGAGTACATGGTCCAGATGGTGCGATTGCAGCTGTGAGAAGAACACCATACATGAAGTGGTGCCTAAAGTATCGCATCAGCGACAACAGAGGAACAGTAACAATAGCTGCATAATAGCAATACACAGCAGCAAAAGCATCTCGCCCCCACTACCAACAGAAACACCACGACCAAGACCGAAACCAGATGTAGCAGCAGCGTCGGCGGCGGCAGCAGCAGCAGAGCAGCAGCAGCAGCGGCGGCGGCGGCAGCAGCAGCGGCAGCAGCAGCAGCAGCACCGCCACCACCACCACCACCACCCACCACCCACCACCCACCACCCACCACCCACCACCCACCACCCACCACCCACCACCCACCACCCAGCACCCAGCACCCAGCACCCANNGCAACAGCAACAGCAACAAACAGCAAGCGTAGCAAAGCAAGCACACGAGCTTTAAAGATAACAGCAATCGCAGCAGTAAGAAGAACAATTCATAACTACGAACAAGACCAACAATCATACCAACAACAACTCGGTTTGCTGGAACATGTAGTGCTCGTAGCTAGAATCAGCTGAATCAGCCAGAGCGGCGGTGATTGTAGTAAGATACATGGGCATTCTGAACCCGAAACCCTAAACCCC
>CAJNJA010005685.1:0-17513 GCA_905231915.1 Symbiodinium necroappetens
CTCTCTTGCTTGCTTGCTTGCACGGCCTGCGCTCACGCGCTACGCCACTGTCCCTCTCTCTCTCTCTCGCTCTTTCTTTCTTTCTGCAGGGCTTAGGGGTCAGCGATGCCGACCCTCAGGCCTCTCTCTCTCTCTCTCTCTCTCTCTCGCTCTCTCTACCTACCAGGCAGGGGAGTCATTGGGGTGCATACTGCATGGCTTCTTGTTGACAACAGTATACGGCACAAGGACTAACTAACATATACTCACACACAGTAAGGCCCTGGCCATCGCAGTTGCAGGACTGACTTTCAGGCGGCATGGTACGGAACAAAACATGAAGTCGTATAGTTACAGCCACAGCCCTTTCTTTCTGTGGCTCTCTCTCTTGCTTGCTTGCTTGCTTGCTTGCGCAGCGTTTGGGCACGGGGGAGAACCCCCGAAACCCTGCGCTCACGCGCTACGCTTCAGTCCGAGTCTTGTCTGAGTGACACAGGAGGCTCAGCTGGTGTCACGGAGCGGCCCAGTCCCCTAGCTCAGCCCCGTCAAACCACATGAACACATGCACTCCCAACCTGGGCCATCCCGTGTGTGCTGAGCCCCTTTTGTGCGGGGTTCCGCGAGCGCCCGGGCATTGCCGGGGTTGCTGCTCGTTGAGTCCGAGGTTGCCTCACTTGTCCCCTATAACTCTCTCTCTCCCTCTCTTTCTTTCGCCAGGGTCTCTCTCTCACTCTGTCTCTCTCTCTCTCTCTCTCTCTCTCTCTCTCTCTGTGCATGAAAGGTTTCGAAGGCCTCGAGGTCAACACCCGTCACGACCCCCGTACATGTCGAGTTTGAGGCCTCGCAGAGACATTCCTAGTGACAAATCGAGCCGATTTAGCATCTGCCTTGAGTTCTTTGCTTCAAAGCTGATGATTTCGACAACAGGAGGGTTGGGAAGTCTTAGTCTAATGGCCCGTCCGGCACTACTCCCTGGTCCTGTCGGTAGCAGCATCTATTGCGCACGCCGCAGCAGCTTTGTACTTTGCAAAGTCTACTGACGCGGTCGAGCGGATGAGCCCAAGGTAACAGAGGCGTAGCAAGTTGAGAAGCACAAAGCCCGGAAGAGTCTTTGATCAATTGCCTGGCATCCGGTGCTGCTGGCGGGTGGCATCTGCACCCGGGCCTTCTGTGCTCCTGCAGAGTCGCTGAACTCCGGCACCTCTGTCCTGCCACCATAGTAGATGGAACTTGCTGCTAGATAGGCACAGATGCTAGTGTGCCAAAGAGGCTCCAGGTGACAGTGCTGGCAGCTTCTTGAAGCTTCAGCATTGAACACCACGGCTCCGCTCTGGATTGCACGACTTTTTTTCAACTTGGTCGTGCTCTGCAGACACGTAACAGAGAAACCTGTACTCTCTGCCACAGAATACCCTCTCAGCAAACCCAGCCAGCTTCGATCGCACAGGCAAGGCGCTGCGGATGAGGAATCCTGTGGACGTCCACCGGTTCACGGCATGGGTATGCCTCCAACTCCACCGCGCTCGCTTGCAACTAGTACTCTTGAGCCACCATCGGCAGGAAACACAAAGAAGTCTATGTCTGACATGTCATGTACATTGAACTGCAAGAACAGCCTTGAGACGGTGCCACACAAAATCATCTTGTTTTCATCCTTCGGCAATTGAAATTTGACCTGTACATGGAGCTCGGCCTAGAATGTCCGGTATCATTCGCCTGGCCCTCTCAAGCTCAGAATGCTTGTGCAAACTGAGGATAACAACTAAGTAGCCCTTGGTCAAACTTGCATCGGCAAGCCTGAGACTTCGAGCTGCGCCGCAGGTGGACTGAAAGGTTTTGCTTTGAAGGAGCGATGAATCGCCTAATCTTCAGGTCCATCCCAGGTCCAGTCCTCACCACAAAGACATATCATGTGATTGCAGCCTTCGCTCTTCATGGTCGCAACGCCGCAGCTTGGACAGAACTGCACCCCATCTTCAACCTCGGACTGCTGCACAAGCACCTCCTCGCAGCTCATGCCTTCATGGTGGGTCGTTACTTTGCACTTGAAGCAGTGCGGCTCATTGCAGCAAAGCGTTGCTGTCTTGGGAAATCTCTTCAGCACGGATAGCTGCAAAACTGCTCGGAGTCCGGCATCCTCGATGAGGTTAGCAGCAGCCGAGAAGCGGTCCCAAAACTTGCCGGGCGCAAACCCATTCCGATCAGCCTGGTCTTCGTACCCGGGATGCCACACACTGAGCAGCACGTCAAGGAGACTGGCCGCGCTCATCTCTCCTCTTTCATACTGACACCAACTCTGCTCCAACTCTGCTGACGCCGTCGGGTCTTGCGTGCCGAAGGCCTCCCTTGCCACGCCTTCCCGGGAGTCATCGGCCTTGACACCGGGCAAAAGCAAGGATCCTGGCTCGTCACAAGCTCCGCAGCGCAAGGACAAGAGGTTTGCAGCGTTTTGATGCCACTTCTCCACGGTCTCCGCCTTGGCGACGTGCTCTTGCCAGCAGGAAGGCGGCACGAAACCCTTGCAGCCCGGGCAGCGCAGGGTCGGTACGGCAAATGGCGTCTCCTGAATGATGTTCTCAAAATATTGTGCGAGACAGCAGCTGCAGAACCATCCTTCACAGCCTCTATCAACACAGAGTTGGCCAGCACTTCGAACGCATTCCGTGTTCTCAAAACAGATCATGCAGGAGGTTGACTGTACCGTTAGCTCTGGAGACGAATGGTCCAGGTTCTTGCCGAATCTCTCTATGCTCTCTCTGGCACGTACTGCTGCTTCGTGAGCTTGAAGCTGCTTCGCTGCGGCTTGATATGCCTTTGTCAAGATGTGGGTGCTCAGACGCGGCTGGACAAGGGGCTGGCTTTCGGTACGGCCCTCGCTGGAAACCCCTCGGTACGATCTCGGCACAGATTGAGCTCTCCTGGTCATCCTGATGCTGTCGCGGCTGTCGCTGTTTGTGCCCTTGATTTCGCTTCTGAGGCGGCGAAGCACAGGAATTGGAAGCCAGGGCTTCCAGGCATCTCCTCCTTTCGTTGCCACGTCACCATGACCCCCTCCTGGATCACCATCAAACTCTCTGCCATCACTCCGAGCGTTCGTACTCTGAGCACTTTCTGTGGTCAGACCCAGCATCGCATCCCGCACGACTCTGTACATAAGGTGGGCACCTCGATGTCGAGCAAAGGCACACAACTGCTGGGCATGCTCGGGTGGCTTCTGGTAGTTCTCCATGTAAGCAACCAGCCACTGCTGCACATGGCGACTGTCGGACATAGCCGAGCCGGCGGCCATGCCGCACTTGGAACCCGAAATGTCTGCGTTGTAATGTGTCGTCTTCACGGCAAGTGTAAGTGCACATGTGCGGTGCTTCGCAGGCATTAGAGCTGGCAAATCCTGGTCAGCTCCTCCACCTGGCAGACTTCCAGGTTGGCAAGAGCGGCCGACAGAACACGGAGAGACTCTCAGCCATCGCACGCCTGGACCCAGTCCGCTGGATCTTGCGCTGAAGTCGGCACACTGCCGAACGCAGCAATTTGCGTCCATCGATTTCCAGATCCTGAACTTGCTGGGGGTCAGAACTGCAGAGTAATCATCCTGTTGCTGAGATCATGAAGCTGAGAATATGCCAGAAGCAAGAAGCTTGGCCCCGACAAAGTGCTTCTGAGATCCACGCGACCGAAAGGAAGCATTGCCAGCAAGCCTGGCCAGTCTCCAGGAAGAGGACTGTTGAAAATTTGCTGGGCTGAGGCTCCCTGCCAGTGAAGCCAGTCGCTGCATCAGCGCCTGCCAAGAAATGGCCGAAGCCGAAGCTCACGAATGCCGCCTCAAATACCTCCAAAGCCGTGCTGGCATGGTCATGGCCTGCACGACATAAGGCTGCCAGATCCGCTCTCGTCAGAGACAGTGTGCAACCTTCTCCGCCACACAGGCCATGCGGGACCGTGGAGTTGCAGGCCATTCTCGCAACTTAGGTCGGAGCCAGACATGGAGTTTTCTCCAAAGTTGATGGGCACCTTGGAGACATGGCACCGGCACCCGGGAAACGACACGACATGAAGGCAATGAAGTCTCTCCACACTTAGACAATGCCAGCTAACTCGAAAGACGCTCGGGCAGTGTCTCGAGCATCGTCTTGCTCCGCCGCGCTGCTGTTCACACGTCGACATGTGCCTCAAAGCGCTGACAAAGTTCACAGGCCACCTAAGCAGCTCCTCAATTCATCTTGCGCGTGCCTTCCATCGTGATACCAGGCACTGTGGCCTCCACCCGGGGTCCATAACTGGAGCATGTGCCGGAGCCGTCGAAGTCAAGGCATTGGGAAACCAGCAACGGCCTCGGCAACTACTCAAGACGACAGTATCGCCTGCACACGGACGAAAGCCACAAAGCATAGCTTGGGGAGGTACAATCCGTTCTGATAACCAGGATTGCCAGATCGAGCCTGTGAGCCGAACTCAAGACCGAAGGTGTCAAAATCAGGACATCTCCCTGTCAAGCCACCTCGGGCTGGCTTCCATCCGACTGCTCCTCCGGAACTGCCATGCTGCACCATGCTTGTACTGGCTGCATTGGTCTTTCAAAGGCTCCCGAGTCTGGAACCTGGAAGAAGTGAACACTGCCTCCCTGTTGCAAGCTCACCACCTGGCAGCCTCAGCATGCAGCAGCTGCCAAGGACACACAGTCCAAAAAATGCGGTTCAGCCCGCCTTGACTGACCACATCTTGCAGCGTAAAGCTGACTGCCATGTTGGTGATGCGTACTACCTTGTCGGGCAGCAAAGGCTATGCAGTGCGGCGATGTAGAGGAAAAGGATTTGAGGATTGCAATCTAGATGTAGATGCCCATTCAGCTGAGGACATTACTTGCTGAGTCTCGTCGAAACCAAAGGTGAAGTTGTAGTGCCTCAACATCGCAGCTGGACAATTGCACTCCTAGCAGAACTCGGTGCCGGGTCGCGCACACATCCTTGAGGACACCCTTGCAGCTGCAGGAATCAGCACCTAGAGAGGGTTGTGGGGAACCCGGCGAAGCAGACAGCGCAGGTTCAGGCGGCCACCTCCTGAGAACACCGGGTCTTCAAGCGGCAGCGCGTTGCCGGTGCACTGGGTGCTAGCCTGGTCAGAGTCTGGCAGGGCCTCCAACGTCTCCCCCTGTCGCGTTGTTTGCGACATCCTGAGGGTGGCACCGATCCATTCGCCTTTGGCACCGCAGCGACTGGACCAGAGATGACAACGATGTCCACTCAACCGGGGCCACAGCGGATCCAGCAGGACATGAGGCCACGATCTCTGGCAGCAGGCAGCGACTTCCGCAGCGCATGTCCTGGCACAAAATCAGAACGATGCTCCGACATCCAACGGAAGCATTAGCTGGCGCCTCTGGCATGTACTGGCTGCGCAACCTCGATACTAGCACAGGTCGTCTGCTGCAACTCGCATGAATGGATAGTTTCTGCCGTGGTCAATTTAGCCAGACTTGCGACCACCATGTGGCACAAGCGGATGGAGTGCCGTAAATGATGCAAGAGTTGCTCACCGCCATTACAGCTGGAGCTGAAAAGAAATGTGGT
The DNA here is from genome assembly GCA_905231915.1 of Symbiodinium necroappetens. Classification (NCBI taxonomy): domain Eukaryota; class Dinophyceae; order Suessiales; family Symbiodiniaceae; genus Symbiodinium; species Symbiodinium necroappetens. The sequence continues at coordinate 5,547 of CAJNJA010005685.1, forward strand.
ACTCAACTCGAACGGAAGGGAGCACACCCTCTCGAAGAGATCGTAAGCACTTGACAGGGCCTTGTTCCTTACTGAATGTTGAGTTTTAGAGGTGGTGAAGACGTGAAGACAAAACAATAATTTGAGCCTTAAGATTGATGGCATGACACGCGCTAGTTCTATCGTCCCGCTTGTACAAGTGAATGTTTCGGCTGAGGCCCAGACATAAAGCTTTCCAGGCGAGACCTGTCCAGCTTTGCGCAGCAACGTTTCAAACGCTGCGATTTCAGCTCAGGCCTGGCTCCGAGCTGTGTACAAGTTGTGGCCAGGTCCACATTGCGCGAACAACCGGCGGCAGGAACATCATTCAGGAACCTACCAGGGTTCTGCAAGTGCGATCACGAGGGTCTCAGTTTGCCCACCTTTTGTTCCAGCAGGGCTCAACTTATGCTTCAGTCTGCACCAGCCGAGCCGCTCCGTGAAAACCAGGAACTTGAAACGCTTCTATACTGCAAGGGTGCTATGAGAGGGCATTCTGGAGGCTACTTTAACAGCTGTTGTAAGAAACCCTAAGCCTCGTACATCTTTTCTGCACATCAATTGCTTGGACCTTCGATGACGGCAAACTCCCATTGATGATCCTGCTAAGCGTAACGCTCGAAACTCAGTGAATGTGCTGGTTACCTTTGAAATAATCTCATCGAGGCATAGAAAATGCAACGCCCGAGTTGGGCAGCCCGGGGAAATCCTACACGGTTAAATCAGGCCATGCCATCGCGCCTCACTGCTTGGCCGGGAGCCGCACATGTGCCCAGAGGATCAGCTGTCGGCAGGCGCAGGCTGCTCACGACCTGACTTGTTTCCCCCTCTGTGGCAAGCGCACTCTGAGGCTGCGCCTCCATGTTGCCAGCAGCTTCCAGGGTCGAAGGGCCTGTCACAGCTAGCACCTGGAACCAGTCTCCGTGGGTCTGCTACACTGGGACGATTGGCTGTTTCTGCATGTTCGAAGCCTCTATAGCTCAGCGGGTCAACAAACCCTTCAGACTGCGCCACCCTTGTGTCGACTGGTTTTCATGAGAGGTTCTAGAGATCCCATGCTTACGTCCGCGAGATCCACCGCTTCGTCCATAGACTCGTTTACGAGCATGCACATGGCTTGCTTGACACCATATCGGGCAGGACTACCAGCTCATGGTTTGGCCTTTGAACCTCCTATGTCGGGCACATGCCACCAAGCCAGCCACGCCTCTCCGGCTGCCGAAAGTGCCGAGTGAATCTGCGGCAAAAGTTCAGCTTTGGCAGTGGTGTGTGCGACATCTACGAGTGCCCGATTTCAGCTCCCAAAGAACGGTGGAACCATGCAGGCCTTCAACACGTCGCCGGCACGATAACCTCGCAGAACCTGTTCATCTGCCTCATCCAACCAGGCCAAGCCATGGACGAAGCCGAAGATCCTCTGTACTGAGGGCTCCAACTGCAGTGCCCGTCGAACTACTTCGCTGCCTCTCCTGGTCAGAACAAGGAACGCCTGGCAGATGCCGTCACACACGCTAAGGTCTCAGCAGTCCTGTATCACAGCGTCGATCTGCGAGGATGACAGTGTTGCCTGCTTTCGTTCAGCGGGTGCTTCCAGTGATTCAGAGCTTCTTTGCTGCCTCATTCTGGAAGACTTCGCCGCGCACTGCACCTAAGCACCCAGTCAATCTGAAAACCTGAGCCACCTGACTGGAGTTTCATTTTAAAAATGCATTGCAAGGCGCTGTTGTCCACAGAGACGCAGAGAAGGCCACGCAGATCATCTGCAATGACCCATAGATCGACGCGCCTTGAGAGAAGCCAAAACATGCCAAAGTAAGGTGGAGAGAGGCAAATTCCAGACGCTAAGCCTTCGACGGATTTACACTGTGCAACCAGCTTTTCGAGTAGCAATACTGTGCATTCGCATTCACTGGTCCTGACGCCGTAGAAAAGAGAATTAAGCGTGCTCTGCACATCGCACGGAAGCCTTCTGGAAGACAGCTGAAACTTCCAGTCAGACCCGACAGACCACTGCAGTCTGGGTCACAGCCTCGCGAAGGCTCTGAAGCTGAGCTATCATGAGAAGGCCGATGGCAATGTGCCGAGCCCGAAACAGCAGTTCACGTCGCACTGACCCTGGCTGCCGCCAACGCAAGTAAGACGCAGTTCTTCTGACACTGGCATATGTCTAAAGAAGGCGTAGGCATGGGCGCCGGCCTCTGTCAGGTCGCAGGTGCAGGTGCCCAGGTTCACCGGGTCATTTATGTCGACCTGAGCCCCCGAGAAGACGTGGCGACGTGCGAGGAGACGGCGTCGCGATGTGCTTGAGCTGGGGACACTCGGGGCGGCACTCGCGAGCGTCCTCTGTGCTCTTAGAGACGGCCGCACTCCCACACATCACGGCTCTCCCCTGGCTCTGAGGTCGAGACAGCCAGCCCAAGGACTGCAGCCAAGCTCGACAGCGCATGGCCTCTTCTACACTCAATTCCTACATACTGAAGTGCATCGGACAATTAGCAGAGTCGTGACAAGTCGTGCACACGATCCAGAGTCAGAGACAGTCAAAATCGGACTGCGTGCCTGATATCACCCATGGGTGCTTCAAGGTCCATCAACTGATCACCCTATTCGTTCTGTGGCAAAGCTTCGTACCACTATGAGACTACGAGGAATGCCACTCGACGCGTGCTGGCGGCTCGCCGCAAATGACATGACTGCCTCCATGCCTTCTTCAACGGTGCCCATGTGGCATTTCTGCTTGCAAAAGCTGACATGCACAGCTATAGTGCTCAACATCAAGCGACTGCCTGCGCAGACAATTCTCAGGACTGTCACACGCTGTGAAAACCTCTTTTGCCGGTGCAATCGCCTCCTGTACATGACGGGACAGCTGCAACAGGCTCTGCAGAAATAGCGCCACCGAAGAGAAGTGTTCTAAAACTAGCGGTGTGCGGGCACATTCAGTGCATCTAGGCATTAACGGGCCAAAGGTGTCAGATTGGGGTCTTGTCGTAGGCACTGACCAACTCGGAAAGTTGATGCCTTGGGTGCGGAATCCGAGGATGGCACATCAACCGGCGCTACAATCGACTCAAGTTCGGACGGCTCGAGCTTGAGTGCAAATCGATAAAGGCTCTTCCATCCTCGGTATCACAAAAGGCTCCACGTTGTTCTGCAAAGCACTCTTCACCGGTCCTTCGTTGGAACTTGAAGGCTTTCCTGTACACAGCAACCGCAGCACGTGGCCTTGGAATCTGCATGTGGAAAAGGAACAGACAATAGCAAGGACATGCAAGGATTCCCGAACTCTACCAGCGGTGTGTCCTGAGCTTCATACGCACCTGGTCAAGCACCAAGGTCTTGATCTTCTTCCACACAGTCTGGAAGCAGACTTCTTCACAGAAATGACAAAGCAACGAAGCTGGCACTTCCGCCTGGTATTTAGCCCTCTGCTCTCAGTGGCTCTGCAAGCGTTTGCGTTCTGAGGAGCCCGTGGCCCAGGCTTAAGAGCTTCAAACCAACTTGGGCGGCAAAGAAGGCTGCATACCGAAGCAGAAACACAATTATTTGGTCTTGCCGAGGCATGTGCTGATAAGGAAGGTCAACCTAGCTATCTTGCCAAGAGCTGAACAACAGTGCCAGAGTGTTGTCACGTTATGGAACGAATGCAGGCACGAGCACAGGCAAGCCAGATATCTCGCAACACCACCGTTGCAAGAGCCTTCAGCCGTAAGGGCAGCATGCGATCACCTGTGAGCTGGTGGCAATACCACAAGGGGCATCCACCAAGCACCATTCAGACCGTGCCTGCTACTCCACTCGCACCATCTTCCTTTGAGGGCTTCCGTGCAACGGAATTGCTTGGCAGTACTCTGGAAGTGGATCTGTCGACAAGCCGAGGTGGCAACACTGGCAGCGAGGCGGCTTGCGGCCAGCAGTTCTTCGAGACCTTGAGAGGAGACGACGCCACATGGCACAGATCTTTCATAAAAAAAAAGTAGCAATACTAAAAATAATGTTGGTGATAATGCTACAAACAACGACAAACAATAACAATAACGCAACGCCTGGCCAGGACCCAAGCTGCGCTCGTGTTGCCTCTTCTTGGTCGGCACGTGCCCGAGGCCTTTGATAGCCAACAATCCGAAGACAACGCACGTTTTCTTGCAGTGACTCCCTTAAACATACTATGATATATTATGATATGCTATAATATACGACGATCATATGCTATAATGTACTATAATACACTACAATATACTACAATATACTATAATATACCATAATATACTATAGTATACTGTAACATCTTTGTTTGCTGGCTTCCAACCCCAACCTTCTCCCGAGTCTGCGACTGATGAAGCTAGCATGAAGCAGATGGACCTGAATCAGCCTGCCATGTGCGCCAAAGTGTGAAAGTCTGATAAACAGCAACGCACGCGGCCAGCCGCACATTGCAGTCACCACAGTTTGATCTTCCAGCCGAACCTAGCATGGCTGGAAAGGCCCCGAGCATTCGATTCACTGTGAATCTCGCCACTGTGAGTTGTGTCAAAGTCGTCTGGGCACGTGGCAGGCTCCGAGGCTCTATGCAAAGCAGACCGCACTCTGTCCAGATGCCAGGGTGCCGTCTTGTGAGGCTGTCGGCTCTGCCTGACATGGTGAAACCAGGGAAGATCCCTCAGGGCCTGAGGCTTGAGCGTGGCACCTGTCGTGACAAGCCAAGCTGCACGTTTCCACGCCAGCATGGACCTCGCAGGTTCTCCACAAGCCCTCTCTGCCCGCCCTCCAATGGTATTCTGCACCTTGCTCAAAGCCAGGTGCGCTTGGGCGGACAGCATGGCGCATTGCCTTCTGCACTGCATACTTTACTTGGTTCGGATACTTTGCGCTTCCTTAAGGCACCCACCGGTCTACACAAGCGCCGACTGTGCTGGCAGCTGAGGCTCCTGATGTGTCAAGCTGCACTTCAAGCACGGATTGAACGAGATGGAAACTGTCCTTCTCCGGGAAGCAATTGGACGGCTTGCCCAAGCCTTGGCGCATCTTCGCACACAGGGATGGCCTGCAGCCTGGCTGCACCTGCTGAGATGCAGGCATGTCGAGGACAACTTGACGACGTTGCTCCTCCGAGACGTCCGGAGGAGGTAGCAGTCGAAGGCGATCGACGGCTGCCTTCAGAAGTGTTGAGCACACTTACCGCGTAAGACTTACCGCCCAAGGACAGAAGTTCACCCTCCAGTAGACTTGTTCTACTCCGAGGCATGTAAGATGTGGTATATAACATGGTCATTGAAACTGCCGCCGTCCCTCTTGATATAGCACAGCACAAGCCCACGGAACCTGGAGAGCTCCACTTGTCATTAGTGCCAGCACTGTCGCCGCGTCAGGCTCGACCACGGAATCGATGCCTTGGACACCAGCTGCAACGCAGCGGACACCGGTGAATGGCTCAGAGCTGAGCATATTGTCTAGCATGTTTGCTTCAGAACAACACTCCCAGGCTGAGCATCGAGCTGCGCATGGCAGCCTCAAGAACACCCCCGCGGAATGCAGACGGTTCTGTTGACCAGATCTCACACGGTGGAAAGACAACCGACAAGCTTGCAGTCAGCCGTTGGCATACGTCTCTGCCACAGCTTGGTCCCCAAGTCGACCCACCAGAAGCATCACACCCTGGCCGGGAAGATTCAGACACGAAGTACCAAGCATCATCGCTGCACCGTGTGCGCCTGGCCGTCGCTCAGTGACAACTCCTCCTCCTCTTCTTCCTCCTCCAGCAAACCTTGGAAGACAGATTTGTGTGTTCTGCCTCAGCTTCTGATCTCCCCGTTCGGGAAAGCTCAATCGGAATCTCATGGCCTCATGAATCATGTAATGCATAACACTTCGGTCTGTGCTTGTGCCGAGGCCGCGGCTCTGGATCACATCAGCCTCACAAAGTTTGACCGTGATCGCAGCACACAGGCAAAAAGCTCCGACACAGCCTGCTCGGATGGATCATGCGCTCCTCAACGCAAGGCATTGAGCGAGAGTTTGGGCTTTGAGCACCGACAGCACAGCAGTATACAGCAGTCCTCGACGAACAGCATCGACAATCCAATCCTTGGCGTCCACTCGCCGACACTCGAAGCTGCACAGATGTGTGGGAAGATTATCAGGCCGAAACAAGCCAAAAAAACATGATTGAGTCAAGGGAAGTCGTGATACGACGACAGATTGCCCAGGTCACGCGCACGAATATCATATCCATGCACTACCAACGCGAAACTCAAGTTTGCAATAGAGTATAGATGCCAATTCTCAGAATAAAGGGAGGCTGCATCGACAACTTGTCCTCAAAAACATTGCGCTCACTTTGACCTGCCCTCCTTCCGACATGAATGGAGGGGCAACCTGGATGCTACAGGCTACGGAGAATCCGGATCTGGTGCGTCGCTGCAGACGCTGAGAGAAAACAACATCGCAGAGGCCGATTCATCATTGTTACCATGGTCATCTGATGTCATCCGAAGCTCGATCCCAATGCTCATGGTCCTCAGAGAAACTGGGAGCTGGACAGCAGCCAGGGCACAGAGATGACCTCTGCTTGCCTGGGCCAGCGCTGCCGCTGCCTCCATGACGTGCTGGCCGGTAAACATCGCAATGAGCAAAATGTACCGACGCCTTGTAGCCTGCCGCATCGGCTAGATCCTCTGCTCGGCTGAGTTGCTCGTTTGCCGCCTTCAAGGCCTGCCGTTCTTCACAAGGCAGGACAGGTACAGAAACCACGGAGAGAGATGCAGTCGAGGCATGGCTTTTTGTCTCAGGACTTTTCTTGGAACGGCGAAGCGCATCTGCAAAACCATCTGAATGCCCTTTGAGCGGACCGATCTACAGAAAAATATGACTGCAACCGCTTGAGCTTTGGACGCTGTCTGGGCGATGTTTGCCCATCGACACCGTGGACGGGAGTTTCAGGTCCACCATTTTGGTTGGGTGTGGGCGCGGTAGCATCTCAGGTCCGCAATTCAGACCGGCGAGTTGAATTGTCAAAGTTTCAGGACGTACAGGGGCACGTCTCATGCCTCCTCATGTACGATGCCCTTCACATCGCATCTCAGGTCCATTCATTGTCTTGGCTCGCCCTGCGGTGCTATTTGGAGGAAGAGGCTCTGCATGGCGTGCCTTCCACGTCAGGACAGCTGCGTCAGGCGATGCGGGTCTTTCGGAACCAGCCGTCCCCTTCGCCTCCCAACAGCAAAGCTGACCTCCAAGACGAAGAGCAGGCACCCCGCTTTTTGAGGCTGGCTCGACTCTAGCACTCTGGTCGCGGGCAGCGTCTCAGCGGGGAGTTGTAACAGTTGGCACAGACGTGAGAAATGCGGCAGTAGACGCATGGCCGCGAGGTACAGGAAGAAGAACAGATCCAAGATTCACACTCCTCGCACTGCATTAACGTGGCTGCTGCACACCGTCGGCATAGGCCAAGATCCATCCCACACACACCTCAGCCACGCAGCCACGCACCGATACCCACCTCAACGCTGCTCAGCACTTTTCCATAACCACGAAGCCAAGCTACCCACAGTATTGATGAGCCTGGTGTCATCCGGGTGGTAACAGTTTCTCGCCACCCTTACTTGCTGACCCCCAAATGCCTCAAATTTCGGAATTTCTGATATCGTGGCATCAGCCGGAAACCGACATAAGCGCATGATCTACCTGGAGATCTGTCTCATGGCAACCACGGACAACTGTTTCAGGTGCGAATGAGGACGGCACCACAAGCTTCACCACCAGAGGCGCGGAGGACTGCATGGCAGTTCCTCAGAAACGTGTCGCAGGCTCTCTTGCTACAGTATGCATAGCATTGCAGCCCTGCTCCAGTGCAAAATGGGCACCCACAGGATCCCGGCTGAACGACATCTCCAGTTGCTTCAGAGACGGCAGATGGCAAGTCTGCTCCTCGACGCAGCAAGACAAGTTTCGCCGAAGTTGCTTTCGATGCTTAGGCATCCGACTGCCCAAGCCAAACCCGGACAGCTCTACGTACGTGAGCCCTGAAAGAAAGTTGGCGAATCCTTGCAAGACCACTGCACAAAAACAATCCATGGTCGTGGCCCATGGCCGATGCCTTCGCCAGAGCGCAACTTTGGCTTTATGACAATGACAGGTCCTTGATTTGCCTATAAGTCTTCAGAAAGCCCTGCAAAAGGCTAGCCGGTTCGCCTTGCTAGCTTCGGGAACATCTAGAACACAGTACTGCCGCGGCCGCCGTCGCGCGCTGTCCAGTTCGTTTTCACTTGCCCTCGAAGCTCTGCTGTCGCTTACTGCTTGCCGGCCTTCGGCTTATCCGAAACTCCTTTGCAGCCGAACGTAGGTTCGGTGCACACGTGCCAAGACGCAAGCAACCACAGAGCATGTTCGCGCCTTCTCCGGGTGGAAATAGCTCAAGCAGTTCGTCCACGATCCGAACGCGGACCCAGCGCGGATTGAGCACATCAGTGCGGCAGGAGGGGCAAGAGGAAGATCGCTTCAGCCACTCTTGCCTCGGAAGCATAAGCGCCCACAGACGTGCGCAGTCTGGTTGCGAAAGGCATTCAAGCACTAGTCATGAATTCGAATCATACAGCTTGGCAAACCCAGTCCGATCCGAAGTACACACAGCGTTTGCAGAACGCATGGCCACAAGGAACAAGGGCCACACAGCTTCTCAATCTCCCATGACAGATCGGACAGTCTGATGTCTCACATGTGGCTGTTGGCCTGCAAAGCATGCTCACAACTGCTTCACAAGCTTCTTGCAGCAAAGCCATGCGTTGCCTTCCTTACCACATGAGAATTCACGAAACAAGAAGCACAGCCTTCTTGGCCGATGATCGCGCTTTCGCTTGGACTGGGAGGTTGCCATGGCGAAGGGATGTCACCATGTGTCCCATGAGTTCAGCAGCAACATCTCGAATAAAAGGGCCACGTAGCGCATTACCGCAAGCTGGCACTCTGTGACTGGATGAATCCTAGCAGAGTCGCAAGGTGTTTGCACAACTGCTGCAAAAGTTCGGACGAAAATCAGCCGTGCTGTCTTATGCAAACAGACACTGTCCAGGCCTGCAGCAGTAAGGTAGCAGATGACTTTGTCGCATCTTGCCAGGAAAGGACTTGACTGAACTCTGCGCTCGCTTTCCTTGCAGTGACCTTCTCCCAGTTCTGCCGCTTGCCCCAAAAGCCCTGCCTCAAAACACAAACATCAGCTGAGAGGACTGAAAGGATTTGAGGGGTATGTTCTTTCAGTTTGGTCTCCGGCAGCAGATTCTGAAAGCGAGGTGGCCAATGTCATCATCATCCTGAGGAGTCGTGCAAAACAGGTGACCCACGGCTTACACGTCCTGGAATCAGTTTACCGACCTCTTTCTCTGTGGACCCGGCACATTCAACAATGAGCTGCAGCAACGCTGGGATCTCGCCTACGTGGCTTGCAAGCTTCTACCGTCCAAGATGCAGCACAGGTGGACTTGGGTGGACTTTAGTGGGACGAAGGGGGCGGGGTGCACCTGAGGCCTGCAGGTCTCTCACGGAATCATTCGTTCTATATCAACACACATGGAAGGCATCAACTCCATCTGTGTATGACAATGCTCATGCAAAGCATGAAAACAGCAACAATCGCATTCTTTCTGATGGTTTGGATTCCAGGACTCGGCAGGAGAAAATACACGGAAAAAAAATTGCCGCGCCGTTGCGATCCAGTCTGCGAACACAGCGTTTTCAGTCGTGGCAAGAACAGAACAGAATGACCCCGGCAACCCCGTGGCCAGAAGGTCGACTCAGGAGGAGAGACCATCTTTTGAGCCTCCAAGATGCTGGGCGGAAGCAGGCGCACGCTCCGCTGCAAATGCCAGGAAGCGCGAATGCGCCAACGGTGCACTTCACAGGCCTGGCCGCTTCGGCTAAGTCCCCACAAATCTGGAGTTCTGGTCTTGCATTAGGATGACCAAACCAAACATTGATGGTGCATGATGAGCCTGATCCCGAGAGCTAGAGTCTGGAGCATCTTACGTCCTGCATGTGCAACTCACCTTGTTGCCATCGAACAGGCTCCACCTTCGGGAAGAATCTCTGGCAAGTCGTGTGACTGCATGTACATCGAGCATGCATGATCCCGCGTGCTATAGCGACTTTGCAAAACAAGTGCCTTGACTCTTCGTCCACCTCTGGCAGCCACTTTTCGGAAGCCCACGCTGCTGCCACACGAAACGTGCTCCGACCGCATCCACGTGTGAACGCTCAGGAAGCAACTTGATCTGGTAAGAGACGAGCCAGAGCTGCATCAACCTGCTTAGACTACTGAGCTTCCGCTATCATGTGCACCAACACTCACGGCCTTGCCCTCGGAGTTCTGCACGTCCAGCCAGGTTTCCAACCTGTCAAAAGCGAGGCATCTCACGTCCGTGCGGCACAACAAAGCGAAAGGCTGGTCAAGTGTATCAGAATTCTGCTGAATACCTGCACAGCTGGCTGTCCAACTCATCCCAAGCGGCTGCCTGCCGAAGAGCACCGAACGCTTGGCATCTCGCGGGGATACTTTCGGTCTAAAATAGCACTGACTGACAGGTTCCACAGCATCTTGCCCGACACAAACAACGAAATCTGGACACCGGTCGAAACAAGTGGTCCGGTGCTTCGTCCTCACCTACATGGACCGACATGTAAAGCAGCTGCAAAGAAGAGAAGTGATCACAGCCGACCGCCTGTGATCAAGCTTAAAGCTCAGACCGCAATGCAAGACTTTCTCGCTTTCCGTGCGGCTGCTGCGACAAAGTGTTCAGGTTCGTGCCTCAGGCGCACCATGCGATGGCGAAGCTCTCCTGGCCTGATGCGCAAACGAAAGTCAGAATGGATGAAAATCTCGTGAACGGCAAAGCTTCAAGTACCCTCTCCCATGCATAGATGGGAAAGAAGCACGTGCAGTACGAAGATTAGTCATGAAGACGGAAGTTATTTTACTAAGCATGCTGAGACATATGCGAAGCTCTGCACAGCCTTGTCATGCCAGCTTGCAAACAGCAGCAATGCACGCCCACAAAGATGCCTCAGAGGAGCTCGGCAGAGCTCTCCGGACTTGCCCAGAGCCGATTCCTTCCTCGGGCCCTCACTCGAATCGAACCAGAAGCTCCTGCGAGAGATCGGGCCTAGGCCTAGACGCAAATATACTTTCTGGGAATCAACATGCACGACTGGCTCCTCCTTGGACGGCAAGGATGTGAAGAAGGGTTGTAGTTGTGGCCTCGGCCTCGGAAAGCAACTGCTCTGCTGCTGGTACCCACGCTGGCGTGGAGCTTAGGCAGGGTCGGATCGGCTGCATCCAGGGCGGCAAACTTCTGCCCTGCCATAAGGGCTCGCCAAAGCAGCGTCTTCGTCCTATCTGAGCCATGCTCGCCTGGGTTGCAAAACAGTACTCAAACAGACCTGCAAAATGCCAAGGCATATCTGAGGATCTGGCAGGAATCGCTCCACTCCGTCACGGCTGATGCCAGCTGTAGCAGAACAAGAGCTGCCGTGGGCAGTGCCAATATGTTGAAGCGCTTCTCATCTTCTCCAGCAAGTTGCAGGCTCAAGGCATCCGCTGTTCTGCTCAAGGCCAATGTGCAGGAAGCTTGCAGGAGTGTAGGAGAGCTCCCTTGCGAGCTTGGCAGCGCAGGACATGGAGGCACCGCCACGAAGAGAAGCGGAGAACATCCAGCTTCCAGTTCGGCAGCACCAGTCCAGAGGGGTAGCATCCGGTGTGGACACCGACCCCGTCCACGGGGTGCCATGGGAATGTCCCTGCGCAAGCCGGCCAGCAGGGAAGATGCTTGGGCTGAAGCCGAGGATGCCGAGTTCTCCGAGAAATCTGAGACATACTCCTCACGACCGAAACTTGGCAGCTCACAGAGCGCCAAGCCCAAGTGGCTGTATGCCTGAGCAAAAAAAAAAAAAAACAGAAGTTGC
>CAJNJA010005686.1:0-32502 GCA_905231915.1 Symbiodinium necroappetens
GGGGGGGGGGGGGGTTATTAAAACCACTCCAACATTAATCCGGAGAGGCCAGCTCCGAAACCAGGCCATAACGGGTAGCTCAAGATGGAATGATTTTGGCCTTCCCTGAAGAAGCGAATTGACAAGGATTCGATGCTTCCGGGCCGAAGCCTCAATCTGGATATTGCAGCCCTCCAGGCCCCAAGCCTCCCAGCTGCAGCACAGAACCCTTCCCACGCCACGCCGGACTGTCCCATAGTTCTAGGGGATTGATTAATCCGGAGAGACCTGCTCCGAACCCAGCCAATCTACATACTTCATAATGTAGTTAGCTGTTGTCCTTAGTTATTTCTCCGGTAGGTGCAAGCAAGTGAAAGTGAACTGAAAGCAAGGCAGCACAGTGCTGAAACATGTTTTTCTGCAGCTTTGCAGACTCTCCGGCAGACTTCTTTTGTAGTCTGGGCATGGTGCAGCATGCTTTTGCCGGTTCGAAGATCCACTGTGCAGAACCATCTCCCAGGCTGGAGGTTGATGGAGTGAAGCACTTTAGCCTTGAAGCAGCAGTCTAGCTTTGCGCCTGAAGCAGTGCTTTGTGCAGCTTTGCAGTGTCTGCTGTTAATTGTGCAGCTTTCTGAAGTGTAGGCTTGCTCCTGAAGCTGTGTTTTGTACAGTTTTCCAGTTTTCCAGGCCATGGATGATGCAGCCCACAGCATGTGTCGTGCAGTCATTGAACATGCAGATTTGCCAGTGCCGTGCTTGCAGTCGTTTTTGCCGTAAGTTAGAGAGTCTTTAAGCTTCTACTAAGCCTTAAACTGCAGCAACTTAGTAAACTTTGGGCTCCTAACTCCCAATGAAAAGCATTAAGGGACGAAATTTTTCCCTTAAATATAGGGGATTTTTTTACAGCAAAACCAGGATCTCCGGAGAAAAAACCTTTGACTTAAGGGGCATGTACCCAAGCACGGATCCGGCCCAAACACAGCTTACGTGCTTACTTATGGTGGGTCGTATGGTCCTAATGGTGCATGGTAGAGCTTAAGGTTCAGGTTCTGCGTGCTTGGGGTCTTGGGGTTGCAGGTTTCAGGCTACCTACTCAGGGTTTAGGGTTTAGGGTTGCGGCCGGATTTCTTGATGGGCAGGATCTCCAACCCGATGTACTCGGCTGATGTGAAGCAGTCGAGAAGCCTGCTCAGCCAGCAGGCCAAACAACAACTGCTTGGGAGAACAGGGAAGATGCTTCAACCCTGACATCATTGGCTGGTTTTCAGCCCTACATCACTGAAACAACAGTTCAATAACTTGCAATAACTCATGACATGCCTTTCGCAGTTTACAATACAGTTCAATCCAACACGCTAGTATACGTTACAATAAACTATACACACTGCGATACGGTGCAGTACAATACAAGACAATAACGTGCAATACCATACACTACCATGCAATATCATACATTACAACACAGTATTATACAATACAATGCACTGCAATACACTATAGCACTATAGAGTTGTACTGAGTACAACACAATACAATACACTACAAAGACAATAAAGCACAGCACAGACACACGCGTGCATTCATACGCTCGAACACAAGTACATACATACAGACAGACAGATGCACAGTGCAAGCCAGCTAGCCAACCAGGCAGGCAGGTACCCCCATACAAACATACAAGCATGTGGACATACATGCAAAAGTACCTACTTCCATGCGTGCATAGGTGCATACAAACATACGTACATACGTGCAAATATGAACAAATACACACATATGCAAAACATGAGCCATGGATATTCGCACGCAGAGACACGTCGACATGCGGATATACATATATAGCTGTACATGCATGCACAGATAGATAAACAGAAAGCTGGTTACGTAGATATGTCTATAGTTCGATGGATAGATGGGCAGATAGATGGACAGGTGGGTAAAGAGACAGATAGCACAAACAGATCGGTTGATAGCTCGGTAGTTGGATCGATAGCTAGGGGTAGATAGACATACAGATAGATAGATAGATAGATAGATAGATAGACAGATAGATAGATAGATAAATATGTTTAGATAGATAGACAGTTAGATAGACAGGCCGGTGGATGGATATATAGATAGATCGACAGATGCGCAGATAGGCACATAAACACGTAGATAGACAGATAAGCAGATAGGCAGGAAGATCGATAGCTAGACAGATGTAAGGATGTACGATGCATGGATAATTCGCTACATAGATACGCATAAGAATCGATAGACGTAGATAGGTGTACATAGACAGATAGATATATAGTTAGACTCGACAGGAGGATAGGTAAGGAAGGCTCTTGCTCATGTTTAGAAACTCATATGCTCTTCATGCAGTCGCCCTGATCAGACGATCAGTCTCAACACACTGAACCCTGAGACACTTAGCCTATGCCTGGCCTCGGGAGACCGAAGCCTTCTGCGCTAGCTTTCTAGCATGTCGCCTTTGGGGCTGTTCACTTGTATGGTGGAGAGTTTTCAAGATTACATACAGTAGAGGTTCAAGCGAAATCCGAGCTATCCAATAATTGTCTGGAAAAACCTTGACATACAACAGCAGCAACAACAACATGTAGGCTCCCGGTTCATGCGACCTAAGAGAGCAGCAAGGCATGAGGGCTAAGCAAACCAGCTCTAGGACCAGCATGAGCTGCCAAGACCGTAAAGACGGGTGGCAGTTAGCAGTTAGGTGTCAGCATTAGGCTTCAGACTCCGTAGATTCAGTAATGCTTCTACATTCCACAACACATTGCTGGTGGTGTCCCACAGACATTGCGTTTGTAAGCCCAACCCGAAGAATCCAGTCCCGATGATGCTCAGAAGGTCCGCCTCACCCAGTAAAGGAAAACTGCCGCCACGAGCACCTCAGAGGCTTTGCTGTTGGAGCGAGCACTGCTGATACTGCTGATGTTGCCGGTATTGGTACTGGCACTGGTGCTGTGGTACAGCTGCTGCTACAACAGCAACAACAGCAGCAGCGACAACGGCAGCAGAAGCACCGCCACCACCACTTGGTTAACTGCTACTACTACAACGACGATGGCGACTACTATTGCTACTGCTACTACTGCTACTACTACTACCACTACTACTACGACGACGACGACGACCACAACCTCAACCACAATCACTACTTCTTCTGCTGCTGGCGTTGCCACTCCTAGTATTGCTACTGCTTGGTTCTTTGTCTTCGCTACAACTTGCACATCCTAAGATGGCGCCTACGATGAAGACACCTCGCACCACTCCCGGCATGGTTTTAAGCATGCTGTAAAAAAAAAAAACGTTCAGCCTCCCATGTTCTTGTTCCGCTAGTCGCCTTTCCTCGCATCTAAACTCTGGACGAACCCCCAACCCTGAACTGCAAAACTTACATTCCCACGACACGAAAACACTCAGATGTTTACCTGCGAAAACCCAACAGCAACACAGCGATGTAACCAGAACCACAATAGCAAACCTACCCATCATGGAAAAGTCAGCACAAAGAACTGTCTGCGGGACGTAAGCAACAAGTACTAGCAGCACTGGCAACGACACTGTTGCGATAGTAGCAACAAGCGGAATTATTGCAGTAATGATGTAATGTAATCGCGCAAACAGTATATACCAACAGCAAGCGCGTGATGATAACCCGACTATAAGTGGCAGGACAAGGTGATAACGGCCAGAACGAAGAATCGGTAATGCAATGGAGAGTAGCTGCCGCCGGGGCAGCAAGCCCAATATAAGCCATCCTTCCACCTCCAACATCCCTACATCCAGAAACCGGGTAGCCTCCCTGTGAACCCCAAAAGCCTCCCTCTTAGTAAACCCTAAAAGCCCCAACCAAAACCCCTAAACGCTAAACCCTGATGACAAACCCTGGAAGCAAAACCAAATCCTAGGGCCACCCCAAACCCTAAACACTAAACACTAAGGCCAAACCCTAAACCCTAAATCCTAAGGCCAAACCTTAAACCCTAAACCCTAAATCCAAAGGCCACCCCAAACCCTAAACCTAAATCCTAAGGCCAAACCCTAAACCCTAAACCCCAAAGCAACACTCTAAACCCTAAACCCTAAACCCGAGCTCCCAGCTATCAGGTTCTCAGGGTTGAAGAAGAGGAACCTGATGGCTGCCCCACTTCAGGGTTTAGGGTTGTCGGGTTCCCTTTAAAAGGGTACGGGTTTAGGGTTTAGGGTTTAGGGTACGGGTTCCTTTGAAGGGTATGGACGGTATAGAAATTTAGGGTTGCTTTAGGTGTAGAGGGGCTGAGGTCTCTGGCTTGCAAGGAAGGAGGGTTTAGGGGTTGAGGCTTTTCGTGTTTACGATTTTCGGTTTCAGGATCTCAGCTTTTTGAAGGCTTTGGGGTTTGGGAACATGGGCTAATGTAGGGGCCTTAATACTTAAAATAGGGTTTTGGGGGGTATATTATGCTATAACTATCATAAAAAAACACCAAAATAGTGTTAGTCATTATTCAGGCTCCTATAGTATGGCTATGGAGTTTCGGATTAAGGATGTATGACAATTCTCGTATACTTGGAGCTCTTTGCAGCCTGGTGGAAAAAGAGGCAGCCCCATTTGCAACCCTGTAAGTTTTGTAGGAACTTCCTGGCGTGAAAGCTTACGCACTGAAGGCTCAAAGGTGAATGTAGACCCCTGATTCATACACCCCGGCTCCCCTTTGTGACAGGAATAGAATCCAAATGAGGATCCCACTCATAGGCTTACGAAATCAAGAAGGTGCCGAGTAGATAATAATTGGCTTACGACGAGGTTAGGGTTTCTGGGGTTTTCGGTTTAGGTTTTAGGGCTTCTGGGTTTTGGGCTTAGGTTTTAGGGTTTAGGCTTTAGGGTTAGCCTGAATGGATTTCTTTGTGCAGAGTTTTAATTTGGCTGAGTCTTATAGGAAAACAACCAGGCGATGGTCACCATCGTGCACCCTGAACCCTAAACCCTAAACCGTACCCTGAACCCTAAACGCGCACCGGAAACCCAACACCTGAAACACCACCTTCCAGGCTCGGTTTGTGCTTGCCAGCTTTTGGGGTGAAGGTCAGGGTAGTCCCCAACCCCGTCAACAAGTTGAAATCGAAGTGCTCAATGATGAGACCGGAATTCCAGACCCTAACCCTTAACCCTAAACCCTGAACCGCTCCGAACCTTCACCCCAAACTCCTGGTCCGGCAGTCCGGAAGCCTAAATTCTTAACCCTAAATCCCTGCTGCCTAGACCCTCATCCCTACCCCAAAGTTCTACACCCCACAGACGCCACACTGTAGACCTAAGATTGGGTCAGAATAACTGTTCAAAATGTTTCCTTATGGTCCCTAAATTTAAATAATCACACAATAATATACCCCCCAAACCCCTGTTGCAACTACTACAGCATCTATACCCAACCCTTCTAACCCCCGATACACTCATACAGAATCCCTTTGCTGGAACCCTGAGAAGGAACCGTGGACCCTATTCCCAAATCCTGACTCTAAACCCTAATTCGAGTCATCAAAGCCCCTTGATGATAAGCCCTAAACCCTAAATCTAAACCCTAAACCCTAAATTAAACCATAAACCGCCTTCCAGCTTCGAGCCATGGGGTGCACTGAGACTCTGGCATTGGAAGACATGAGAAGATCATGTCACACCTTGACGTGGCTCTTACAGGGCCAACATAAGGGTTACTATATCTGGGGCTTTAGAGCTTTATAGGGCCTTATAGGGGTACTTACTATAAGGATCACTACAACAGACATTGGAAGGCTTATGTAAGCTCTTTCGGGGATCGTAGGGCTTACACCGCTTATAACGTTTAGGTCTTAGGGTGCCGGGGTTTGGCTCGAGGTTCTAGGTGCCTTGTGAAGGACCTCTTGCAGTCTAGGGCGTCTAGGGTTTAGGGTTTAGGAGTTTAGGGTCTAGGGTTTAAGGTGTAGGAGGTTAGGGTATAGGGTTTAGGGTTTACGAGGTTAGCGTCTAGAGCTTAGGGCTTTACTATGCTTCATTGGACCATTCCGACAATCTGATGCCACTCCATCGGATGCCAGTCCGAGTCGCTATGTAGGGATTCGATCGTAAGCCAGTCTGAAAGCAACAAGTCTGGAAAGAGTACATGCCCACAAAATGAATCAAGGTGTTGGCCAAATGTTTAGCCACTCGTCACCGTCGTGCTCGTTATTCCTTTGCTAAGCATTGAGGCCCCTACAGTCCTGTAAGTGGTGTCGCAGTCTTTCGGCGTGGCGGCATGGACAATCTGCCAATCCACGAACTAGTGTTACTGTTGCAGTTGTCCCTTTTTGTTGTCGCCTGACTGCAGTTGGATTCATTGTTGCTGCTGCTGCTGCTGCTGCTGCTGCTGCCCTCTGTCGTTGCCGTTGCTGCTGTTTGTTCTTGAAACTCCTGGCACAATGCATTCTGATCGCGGTTGTGCTTTCTTCCTTCCATGTTGGTTCCATCAAGGAGTGTGGCTGCCCTTGGTGTTGCCGCTGCTGCTGTCAATGTCGACACTGTTCTGAAACAGTTGCAGCAGCAGCAGCAGCAGCAGCAGCAGCAGCAGCACGGACCCTCAACCATAAATGTGCCCCAAACCCTAAAGCCGAAACATGGACTCTGAAACCTCACGCCCCGAACTTGCAGTCGGCCGAGACACAAGTTGTCCAGCGCAAAGTAATCCTCGGTTGGTTTCGGATTTAAGGGGGTTTAGGGGCTTTAGGATTTAGGGCTTAGGGTTTGAGGGTTTGAGGGTTGAGGGTTTGAGGGTTTGAGGGTTTAGGGGTTCAGGGGCTTGGGGGTTGGAGTCTGACAGCTTAGGATTTAAGGGTTAAGGGTTTGGGGCTTAGGCTTTAGGAGGGCTTGCTTTAAGCTTGTTTTGCCTCTGCCAGGTTTATTCGGGTTTGGGGTTTAGGCACTTTTTGGTGGGTTAGGGTTTTAGAGGTTGGAGTTGATATTTAAGGCGTTGGCAGTTAGTGTTTAGGATACCAAAATCTAGAATAAAATTTCGAATTTAGGCTTTAGAGCTTTAGGGGTGTAGTGCTTTCGGGGTTCATTACATAAGCAGCCGAGCTGTTGATTACTGCGAGTTAGAGCTTATTGTCTAGGGCTTGGTGCAGCATCTAATGTGTAAGGATTGGGGGAAAGAATGTACACAGTTCATTTGGAAAATCTTCGCTAACATGGGTGCTTGCGAGTTTTCCCTCCTAAGCAGGGTGTTTGCACTTCTGTTTCATAAAGGGTGTTTAAAGTGTATGTTATTCATGAAACATTTTCCTATTGAATGGCTGCCAATACTAACTAACAAGCCCCAAAATGCTTTTGTAAGCTTTAGACTTGAGGGTCAAACCCTCGTGCATTCTTGGTGGTGGGATGTGCTCCTGGGGATATAGGCCTTGCGGGCTGAGGGCCAGTGCTTCAAACGGACATGGTTCCTTAGTGTTATTGACTGTAGCTGATATGACTTTCTTTACACACCAGTATCGCCATCCTTTTTTTGCTTCATCATGATGATG
This sequence comes from Symbiodinium necroappetens, assembly GCA_905231915.1. Taxonomy (NCBI): domain Eukaryota; class Dinophyceae; order Suessiales; family Symbiodiniaceae; genus Symbiodinium; species Symbiodinium necroappetens. The sequence goes on from CAJNJA010005686.1 coordinate 7,498, forward strand.
ATTATGATGCGCGCCAAGGTGTGGGTCAACTCCGCCCATGACCGCTAGCAGGCTCATCTCACTACAGCATGGCGAGCTAGGTAGCCACGCAGCGCAGCCGTTTGTGCGCGGTACGGCTTTCGCGCTGCGTGGCTTTCAGGCGGCTAAACGCGCATCAGGCTTCGGTGCTTGCGGCACGTGCACGGTGATCACGTGCCCAGTCACTTGGCCACTTGTGACAGGCGCGCTCTCGGGCGGGTCCAGAGCGCTCTCCGGGTCCTCCCAGCTTTGCACCGCCGCTTCCAGGTCGACGCAAGGACTTCAGGCACCTAAGAAGGACGATATCCCCAAGTAGGCTCCTTATTCTGCAGTAATGTAGAGTGTTTTGGGGGGTATATTCTGCTATCGGTAAACTAATGAACCCCAAGGAATAGTATTACTCGGGCTTCGCCCCGGCTTCTAGAGTACCATGTGCAGAGATTCCAACAGAGCTCAACTAAGCATTGCAGCCTAGACTACAGCGGGCCCCTTCAGGGTTTAGGGTCTAGGGGTTTAGGGTTTAGGGTTTTGGGTTTGGAGCTTTGAGTTTTGGGTTTGGGGGTTTGGGTTTAGGGTTTTGGTTTTTGGGCGTTGACATGATCAAAGGTATATTCCGTAATTGACTGGTTTGGGAGTGGCTGGGTGAACGCCCCGAACAACCTTGCTCAACGGGCCAGGGGACTTAGTACTTGGGGGTACGGGAACTGTAACTGTAGCCGCAAATAAATAAACAGACACAAATGAATCAACTAGCAAATTAAGTAAATAAATAGCAGCATAGATAAATAAATGATCATGACCATTAGTACCACTACAATTATTTCTGTTATTCTTATTCTTATTGCTTCTCTTTATTTATCATTCTGTTTATGATTAGGCTTGCCATATGGCTATTTTGCACTCTTGTTTTCTGTATTATTGTTGTTGGTATTCTTTTTTATATAATCCCATTGAGCGTTTTGTAATCCTACTTACTATATTGCCTCGAGGTAAGCCTAAACCCTGAACCCTTAAAACCATCGGTATGCTGGGCTTGATCCTGCCTGCCAAATGATCGGATGGGCGAAAACCTTTCTCATCCTGGCCTGAGAAGGCATTAAACGCAAGGACAGTTGGTCTGGGGTTTTGGGTTTCGGGTGTGGGAAAGGCAATCGCACTTAAACTAAGGAATGTACGCTAAACTGCGCAGAGGATCCTAAAAAGGTTTAAGATACAAGGTACATTTTCTCATTAACGGCTTTGGGGTTCTCTGGGGCAGCCTACTTCTCGAATTGCCGCAGGGTTTTTTGTGCGCTCCAGCGACGCCCACATCGTTTCCGCATGACAGTATGCACGTCGGGGTCAAAATGCCGCGTGTGGCCGACGGCCATGCAGTGCCGCCGGAGAGCGCCGAAAGCGATGGAAGGGCCGACGCCGCAAAGGGTTGTCCATCATTGGCTCGTCCGAGACTTCTGCAGGTTCGATTACACAAGGCCCGCAAAGCCTGATGTCCAATCTGGATCAGCGTCCGGTACGGCATGTCTAGCCAAAGGTTAGGCTTGGCAGGTTCCCTTGACCGGCCCCGATCCAGGCTCGCGTAGACAAGGGGAAGGGGTATACTCTTAGGGTTCCTTCCGCGTTGCTTCCAGACGGGCTATTCTTAGCTAGGTTCCCAGCAGCACCTCAGAACTAAGCGTACCAAACCTTCAGTCCTAGTACGGAGGCTTCAACGCGAAAGGAGTATAAGCGTACCAGTGGGCGACCCGAATGACATTGCAATGTGCCATTCAGAAGACCTAGAAACCTTATGGGAACCCCGGCAACACGGGTCATGGTAGAGCTAATCACACGAGTAGCAAAGTCACATGCTCTGAAGAGCTGCTGACGTGGTAACCTGTTCCTAGCAAGCTTACAAGAAGGACTGGATTCTTGTTAAGGAATTTAATTTACATACTATATTAAGGAAACCATATTATTTACTATAGACCTCTATTTTGGTACCTTAAATAAATCCCTTAACAAGAACCCAGAGGATAGCCACAGTCCGGATACTTACATAATTCTACGTGCGACCTACTTACTCAATCCCCTGCTCTTGCAAGTGGCGGTGGACAGATAAGCATTAAGCAGACTAGTTGCCTTTCTTGATAACCCTAGATACGAAGCCCTCTAGTACGAAAGGTTATAAGCACCTTGATTATAGGATTGTAGGTATTAAGCAGTCTAGTTGCCTCACTCATAACCCTTAAATGCTAGAAGCCCCATGATCCTTCAAACGTGATCCTTCCAAGCCCTTCTGAGGCAGAGGTGGTGGCGCGTGGGATCTGCCCCAGCGCGCAGCAAGGTCTTGGCGTTTCAGGTGTGGAGTGTTTGGTTTTCGGCTTTTGGGTCCATGTTGGGTTGAAGGCTCTAGGGTTTAGGGCTCTACTGGGTCTTGGGCTTGGGTTTCGGGCGTTGCGTCTAGAAACCGTGTGACAGACTTCTGCCGGAGCCGCAAACGAAGAAGTGAGAGGATCTGTGTGCTGACGTACGATGCTTCCAGAAAAAGTCACGGGGAACAATCGCTGCGTCCTACCTTCAAAGCTAGTCAGCTAGTGTCACTTTTGCCGCTACTATGGACCACTATGATTACTGCGATGAAACCCTTAGCTTCTAATTGGAGTAACTGCCCAAAGCCACAAATCCGAACGCTCTCCAAGCTGGTAGAACCATTGTTGATGATACAAATCCTCTGCATTACCTTAAGGACCCTAAACTATGGGAGCTATGGTACATTCCCCATTATGGGTCATGCAGGATTTGTATCATCAGCCGTACGAAAGCATCCCAAGAAGAGGGCCCTTCTACCCCACTCACTCCTGTATCCCTCAACCACTCAACCCTAAACCCCAAACTCTAAAAACCCTAAACCCTAAAACCCTAAAGCCCTAAACCCTAAACCCCAAACCCTCAACCACTGAACCCTAAATCATCCTAAACCCAAAGCCCTGGAGCCCGACGTCCCCCTGTTCCTTTCAACCGTCACTGGACTTCAGCCTTACTAAAAAACGCCAGACTACGCTGCCCAAAAAAAAGGGCACCCCAAAATAAGCTACGCGCTTCCTGGATAGGTACTTCTGTAGGACCATAGTGGAACATAGAGGAAGACCATCCCAATGCGACCAGCTGCGATATGCTCTGCAAGATAACTCGAACTCTAGAGCCCCCCCAGAGTTCGACACCCAAAACAGTAGGTATGCAGCCTTGGAATCCAAGCACGCCCCTACACCTACGAAACTTTCTATAAGGCCTCATTTCAACCTCACGCCCCCTGAGTCCATAAGTCCCTGAACTACTTAGTTTGAGTCCCTCAACCTTCACCTTCAAGCAGAACATGGTAATATAGAGTGGTCTGAATAAGCAGAATAGGCTTCTGGGGCGGCCCGCGTACGATAGATTGTACGATAGAATACGAATGCCAACCATTATAACTACGACTGACGCAAACACGCTAAATCCCAAACCCTAAACCCTAAAACCCTGAAGCCCTAAAACCCTAGAGCCTAAACCCTAAACTCTAAGATCCCTAAACCCTAAGCCCTAAAACCCTAAAACCTAAACCCTAAAAGCCCTAAACCGATGAGGAATCGTCCGAAGCTGGGTATCGGAGCCTCCACCAATGTTCTGGCATCCTGCTCCGATGCCAAGATAGTCCTCCACAGCTTGGCACTCAGCGTTTAGGGTTTTTAGGGTGTTTCGGGGGTTTTAGGGTTTAGGGTTTGGGGCTTTTAGGGTTTAGGGTTTTAGGTTTTAGGGTTTAGGGTAGTCCTGCACAGGTTGGCACTCTTCCCGCGACTCTACACCCTGAAGCGTCAACCCTGCACCCTCACGTTGAATTTCATACATTGGCCACGGGACTGCAGAATGGAAACGCGCGTCCCATCCCAGAAGATGCCCGGGTCCGTGGCAGAAGCAAGGCTTCCAGCCAAAATCAACCCAAAATAGCATCGACTCCCCAAAAATAGCCAATATTATTCCTATGCCCCACAACCTAAACCCTAAACCCAAAGCCGATTCTAGCTTTTTGAGACCCCTCTTATACGATGCCTTCCGGCTGATCCTGGTCGCATTCTACGGGAGACGCTGAGCTCTGAGCCCCTGAACTCCAAGCCTTTGAACCCTCAGGCCCTCTTTTGCCCTAACGCCCCCCTTACTGGGTTCTTGTTAGGGAATTTAGTTTTAAGTTACGATAATACGGAAGCCATATTATTTACTATAGACCCCTATTATGGTAACTTAAATAAAAGCGCTTAGCAAGAACCCAGCTTAACATCTTTAACCCCAAAGAGCTTAATTCCATGAAGCCCGTGAACCCTTGCACCCAGCCCTTAAGCCCGTCTCTGTCGTACCTTGGTCGCATGTCGAGCGGGTGGAACCTGCAATGGGGCGGTGTAAGTACCGGCTGGCGCAGCATACCCAGCAGGAGCGGCATCCCCAACTGGCTCATGTCGGAGACCTGCTGCTGGGCACAAATGTGAATTTCCTCGATGAGCCCCAACTCTTCGGCCGCGCCCCCTCCGCTCTCCAAATTCAGCCTGTTGAGGTCCTGAAAGATCGAACCTGGGACGATCTTTCGGACTTGCTTCCACGCTTCCTGTGCGAACGCGACCTTGCCACGAAGCTTCTGAAGCTTCTCTTCGGAAGGTAGGGAAAGACGTGTGCCATCGCGCGTCCGTACAGGAGTCCCACCCGACCGTGAGGGTCTGGATTCTTGCCCATGAGCCCTTTCACCTTAATAAACCACTGAACCTAAACCCCTTGGACTCACACAAAGCCCTTAAATACCTGAAGTCCCAATAATTAGCACCCCAAAACAAGTAAGCCCTAAACCTCACACTACTAGACCCCTACACCCATCACCCTAAACCCTAAACCCCTAACCCTGTAGACTAGACCGATAAGCCCTAAACCCTATAGACTAGACCCATAAACCCATCCAGCCCTCAACCGCCAACACGCTTAAACCCAAATTTCAGAGACCTCACACTCGGAACTCTGAATGAATCCCTGAACCCAAGCCCTTACACCGTAAAGCCCCTTTAAGCTTTTGGGTTTAGGGAAACCCTAAAGCCCAAATACCCTAAAAGTACCTACTAAAGCTCTTCGAACCGGCAAGAAATTCCCAGAGCACATGCTGTAGGGCTCCTTAATCCTTTGGGTTCGAAGCTTTCTGGTAACTTAGGGTTCTTTAAGTGTTTACTGAAGGGGCCTTGATACTTAGAATAGGGTCCTGGGGGTTTCTGATAACACACCTAGGTGTAAAGAACCCCCGAATAGTATTGGTCCTTATTTAGGCGCTTCTTTTATAGAAGTTGCCTAGCATTCGGGTTTCTGCTGGTGCTTTTCGTTTGCTGCCGTTGCTCCCATTTGCCAGGCCCCCTGCTTGCCGCCTGCCCTCCCTTTCCTATGCACTGCCCTGCCTGCTCAGGCGGGCGTATTTCCGACAGTCACTGCAAGGTGGAAGCTGTGGCAACTTCTATGAATGCTGTAAACAGGCTGCTGGCAAAAGCTGCAGAAATCTTCAAGGAGCCCAGCCAATCGCTATGATTCCCTCGAAAATCCTTACCAAACCGTTTGGAACTTGTGCAAGACGCCCATGTAACCCTGCAAGAAGGCCCTTCTGAAATCCCGATGTTGCAACCCCCCCGTAGAACCTAAAAGGGGGTTTCCGAAAATAGGGGACCCTAATATAGTACCCTGAATAGTAGGATCCTTATTATAAGGACCCCAAAATAAGGTACCCCTAATCTTCGGAAAGTCCCAAAAGGCCCTGCCTTGAGCAGGCCAGGTGCAACGCCGTCTTGCCCGAGCAGGTTGCGGCATTCGGATCTGTGGACATCGTGGCTGAGGTTTCGGGTTCGGTGTCTTAGGGTTGAGGGCTTTCAGTTGCGTCTTAAGGCTTAGGGATCAGAGTTGCAAGGGCTTAAGGTTCGTTTGGCTTTATGGCTTAGTTTTATAACGATAAGCTTTCTTCAGGTTTGTTGTCTGGAAAGTGTGCAGAGACAAAAACAATCACGCAACCGCACCAATATCTGTCCAGCTCAAGTTCTTTGAGAGTCTCATGCGCAAAGCGGATTGTTTTTTCGTATGACTCTGCTCTCACTCTGGCTTCACCTTCGAGTGAGCCCAGCGCTCCTTCCGCCAAGAACTTGGAAATGAGGTCAGCGGAGGCTTCTCCCACCTCTGCGTCAAGATAGATCTTGCACCGCTTGGCGTCTGCAAAAGGCTCCACGTCTGGTAGCTCTGCAGTCTTCACTGATGTTCTGCTCCAGCCACCAAGGAAACCGTCGGACACTTCACTGCCCCTACTCCTTTCTACCACACACGACAAGCGCGTGGTGCCGCATGTCTCGGTAATCCATTTGTAGTTGCCATCACGATGATTACCCGCTTACACCCCAACCAGCACAACAACAACTATTACTACTACAACTACAACTACAACTAGTACTACCACTGCCACTACGACTACTGCTGCTGCTGCTGCTACTACTACTACTACTACTACTACTACTGCTAAAGCTACAGCTACAGCTGCTGCTACTGCTACGTCATCTGATCCTAAGCCCCAAACTCTCTCTCTCTCGTGCAACGGGGAGTCCGGAACGTCAAGCGTGCAGGCCAAAATTTAGCGCGCTGTGCACTAAAGGCCAAGGAAATAGAAAAGGGAAGAGGTGCATGACCAGGCGAGTCCAGGCAATCGCTTAGCGACTAGCCACGACCCAGCGACTTGGTACGATACACTGGTGAGGCCCTGAGTGGGAGCACAGCGGGCATAGCAGGACGTGCTTCGACATCGCAAAGGCCGAGAAGAGAACCAAGCCAGGAATGCTTGGGAAGGGCAGTACTAGCCGCGATGAAGACTGTACCAGAGGGTGTGGTCTCAGTGTGCATGTCAGCAGCGGGTAAAAGCACCCGCAGGAGACGTGTCCCTACGACGCTCGGACGGCCTTGGAACCACAGTGCACCCCCGGCATTGACGCATTCACATACGCGTCGGAAAGTGACAGTAGCAGAAACAAGATCGAGCAATTCCCACGACGGACCGTCAGGCCGTGGAGCACAAGTGAGGGCACGTGGCAGGGTTGCGAAAGCACGCTTATGCTGGAGGTCCCAAGCCGCATCAGCTTCCAGGGCACTCCACAGTGACCAGTATTGGTGCCAGGCCCGCGGAATCTTCCAGATAGCTAAAACCCCGACCAAACGCGACCAAAGCGGCGAGAGGCAGGTGATACCATCGGCATCCGCGCTGGCGGCCTGTGACGCCGGAACAACGTGGAACCAGCGGGGAGTGCGCGTAGAAGGACCGTCAACAGCTAAGCCTAACGCCTCAGGCAGGCTTGCAATTGGTGATTCCGACTGCGCTTGGCTGGGCGGCCGAAGGTCAACACTCGGCCACTCATGAACATGGGATGCTCCAGTGACACGCAACAATTCCTCGTCGAGCTCGTCCTGGGTGCATATACGGCCCTCCAAGGCAGCCCGGCGTTGTGCTGGTGTGGCGTTGCATGGGCCCGGTAAGCGGATTGCCGGCAAGCCAACGTGCCTCCGCCGGCCAGTACGTTTGGTACCGGTACCGTAAGCATAAACCTCACCAACCTGGACCCGAAGACCGCGAAGACACGACGGAGTGGTCCGTAAATGATACTTCAGCCTGTCCGTCGAATGCATCTCGGTATTGCACCAGAAACAGACAGTCCCATTGGTGAGTTTAGTGTAGCAGTTGACAACTGAGTGCTTGCGATGGACGTGGGCCGCAAGCGCATGCTTGCTAGGCAAAACCGCCTGACATAGGGAGCAGGTGCAGGGCTGCATTTCCCCAAGAACACGCTTCTCCCGGGGCACCGCAACATCCTTCCACAAGTCGCAGCAAGCGACTTGTGCTGTGCCCCAGCGACTGAGGAAACGCGCGGCCTTGACGTATGCGTGACGCGCCTGTGACATGGCCGCAATAGTGCAGTAGGGCACCCTCGCCCCGCTTTTAGAGCGGACGGCAGGGAGGAACTGGCGACAGGCATCGGCTAGCAACTGACACCAGGGAGTGGCACGATTCCAAGCCGCATCAAAGAGATCCCAGACAGCAGGGGGTGCCTTCTCAATCAACTGCATGACGAGGCGGACACGGGCTACAATAACGGCGTGCTCAGGAGCGCTCTGACCTGTCAAGATCAGTAAGACCGGTCTGGTGACAAAGTGACCAAACTGCCAAGACTGAAGAAGATGTCTAGCGGCTCTCTCGAAGAAACCTGAGAGCGGAGCCGAGGCACGGTGCGACACAGCAATGCTGGTAGCAAGCGTGGCATATGCAGCAGGTAACACACGCCCCGCGAACCATGCTTGCTTAAGGGCCCAGGGAAGGGAGGGACTGGCAATGAGGCCTCGTGCGTGTGCCCAAGCAGTCTGGGCCCTTTGAGAGCATAGGTCGGTGTCGCGGCGGCCGGTGTCCTTAGGGGTTTGGACCACGCCTAAGTATCTATATTCGGGAGTCAGGCGCAGAACATCACCAGTGGGCAAGTGCAGGCAGGGGTCTTGACCAAGCATGGCTCCCCGTACCTCCTTAGCACGGGCTCCGCGGATGTGCAACATGGCCTCGGTCTTACCTGGCCCGAGGTTGACGCGAAAGCGCAAGAATCGCAAGGTGGACAGAGCTACAACTGCAACTCGCGGGAAGCACAGCTGAAGCTCCGTTGGCGACTCGAAATCAGACATAATCGCAAGATCATCGGCCCAACCTAAAGGAAGGACGTCGTCGAGGCGACCAACGATCATCCCTGAGCTATGGTGCGCCCAGCCTTCATCACTGCAGACCTGCCGAATGTGGCGAAGGGCGATCGCAAAAAGCGCGCCAAACAGAACATCTGCCAGGCCGTCTCCTGGCCTGGAACCTCTGAAGGTAGATATTAGTGCTGCCGCTGAGCGACCAGTGCGAGGCCGATACACAGTCTTGTAAAAGAGCGATTTCCTCAGGTGCGACTCCAAGGATCTGCAAGGCGCCTTCGGAGACAAGAAGGTGGGCAAGGCCAGCGAGGTGTTGCAGATACTGGTCCTGTGGAACCAGGAGCTTTTGGTCACCATGGAATAACAGAGTACGACTAGCTTCATAGTAAGCTGCCTGTATGTCAACATACAGGGTAGCTTCACATCGGCCTTGGACATTAATTACAGAGGTCAGAGGCAGCCCTGCAGGCGGCGACGGCAAAGCTGACTGGCACACCGGAGCGACCCCCAAGTTGGAGAGGGTCATATCTGCCCAGCACAGAGCCCCCGATGCTGCGCCGCAAGTGGCCGTGCCATAACTTAGCGATACCATTAAGTAGCGCGATGGAACGGTAGTTCTCAGGCAGGGAAGCAGGCCCTTTCTTATACAGGGCACAGACGATGGCCCGTTTGAAATGGAAGGGCTCACGCCCGGACAGTCCTATGCCAAGGCAGATCGGCCAGAACCATTGACCGGTGTAGACTGGGTAGCGATTCCAGATTTCATTGGGTACCTGATCAGGGCCAGGTGCCTTCCCCCCAGCCTGAGAACGGGCGGCAGCTTCAACTTGGAGGAGCGTAGGAATCGCAGCTGGACATGGTAAAGTTGGCCGTTGCCACCAGTCCTGAGCGACGTGGGCAAGCTGTGGCTGCGAGACTCTCTGTGCCCCTTCTTGGGCCCTAAATTGCTCTTCTAGGGCATCATCGATTTGATAGCCTCCGGCAGCGTGAACGGCCCTGCGCTCGGCGCCTCTCCTAGAAGCCCACTTAAGATGGGTGATCGCCTCAAGAGGGCGACCGTGGCGATGCCATTGTGCAGAAGCGCGCTCCGTGAGAGAAGAGAAGTAAGCAAGTTTGTCCTGCCGGGCGAAGGTGTGCGCAATACGTCCAATCCGGTTAACCTGGTGTTCAAGTGCCGCAACTTGCAACGCAGGCAGTGTGCATGCATGGAGGTGTGCGGGGGGTCACATCTGTGCGCCCAATGCTTGAACCAGCGAAGACACAGGATGTCACTGGACTGCTGCTTGACATGACGTAGCTGGGCGCGCCAATCCCTCAGAGTCTCAAGCACAGCCCGCGTGCGATCGCTGACAAAGGGTTGGCGTGGGACAACCGGGGTCCGCGGGGGAAGACCGCGGCGCCATGCGGAGAAACATCGAAGGAAGCGCGCGACTTGCTTGCCGGGGCAGTGTTTGGCACAGAAGTCTTGTCCCCTTGTGAAGCGATCTCAGCCAAAGTGCACCGGCGTGGATGGCGCTTGGGCGCAACCTTCACCGGTGCGTGCAGGACAGTGCGAATTCGCAGGGCAACGTGGTCACGGTTGGCAGTGGCTAGACCAAAATCGAGGGCCTGACTGGCCAGCCTATGTGCCCAGGGCCCTGGGCGAAAGAGGAGATGGTCAAGCCTTTTCTGTCGGCCTCCGGAGTGTTCCCAACTCCATCTGGCGCCGAGCTGGAAACCAGGGAACGTGGCGGGGGCCTCAAGGCCATGCTGCAAACAGAGATCAAGAAGGCACATGTCGTTCCGGGCAGGGTCATGCTCAGCAAGGTGAGTGCCGATAAGACAGCCGGCGTCATCAGCTGACGTGAAATCACCGTTCGCATCCAGTCCAATAAAACTAACCCTCGGCTAGTGGGGGCTCGGTTCAGCGCTTCTCGAAGCTCCCGCCAAAAGGTCTCTGCCTCCGAATCAGGTCTCTCGGAATGCGGCGCGTGAGCAGCACACACACTGACCGGGAAGCGAGGATTTATGCTGGTGATCAGGAGGAGGCGCGGCTGACTAACAACAATGCGGAAGTCGAGCAGGGTAAGTGCGGGGCTCACCACCTCGGGACGAATCCACACCTCGCAGCCATATTGACCTTTCTGAGCACCGGAGCGCCAGGTAAGAACACCGGCAGTCGCCCACCTTCCAGCCTTACTGCGGGTCTCTTGAAGACAGACAATGTCAAGCCCTTGACGGTGGAGCTGGTCATAGAAGTATTGTCTCCTCGCAGCATGTCCAGAGGGATTGAAAGGATTACAGCCGGCATCCTTGAGCGACTGGACGTTGGCGGTAATAACGTGCAAAGGCCGCACCGGGGCTGTCGCCTGAGCAGCGCTATCTTCGGGTGGTTCTGCCACCAAATCGTCATGTGGTAACTCAAGGGCGGAGTCAACCTGGGCCCTATATATCGGCACCCCATCCTGCAGAACTGCACGAGGGATTAGCCATAACCAAGGCCCTTCGCGCTGTATGAGTGTGTGCAGTGCGGCAGTAGGCTGGTACATAGCCGGTACAGAGTGGATGACACGCGAGGTTGACGAGAATCCCGACATGACTATGTACATGACGGAACTGGGTGCTGCAGCGCGCTTGCACGGCCTGCCAAGTAGCACGACACCACAGTGCGGAGGGGGCAGTAGCAGCCGCATGTCCAGCCGCAACTTGCAGAGCGGAGGTGTTATCAACAGCGACAGTAATGCGCTGCGGACGCGCCCCCATATACAGCTGCCAACGGTCACACATCGACCCAGCCCAAAGCGCAGCTGACTGCAATGCAACAAGCTCGCCAACGAAAGAGGTCTGCCCTGACGCCGCAGAACTAGCCTCGCTCCACGCAATACTCGGGAGATCGGAAGCGAACCAGCCAACACGGTACCAGAGCTGCTTATGGAAGGCCCACGCAACAAAGGCAGAGGACCCTTGTCCCATACCGCTACCGTCCGTAGCAAGAAGCAATTCCTGCGGCACCCCCCCTGACCACAGAGGGTAAGACAACCAGGCTGAATGATACGCAGCAGGGAATTGAGCAGGGAACTGGGTGTGCAGCGAGTGCACCTGCCAGAAACGAGACAACCACGCCTGTAGGCGACATGTGTCTTCAAGAGAGCACCACCAATCGCCAGTAGCCCTGGACTGCCACGGCCCGGGTGCACCCCAAGCTGGGAGGTAACATGCAAGAAAGCTCCAGGCGGCAACACCGAAAGCGACCCGGCCGAAAAACGGACATAACGAAACGCCTGAATGTTCGGCACGTGGCGCTGAAAACACGCCGGATTGCTCAGTAGCAGCAGAGGCGGCCGACTCTTCAAACCTGTACCTGCACCCTTAGCCTTCCAAACTATGCGCAGGTACAAAATGGATGTGGGAGTCACAGCTCTCTCTGTGGTGGAGCCGTGGCCACCAGCCCTCTGTAAGGTGGTTGAAAGCCGGTCTCAGCACACAGGCGGACGGGTCCCAGGTTTGCGTCCCGCGCAGGGGAATTGCGACAGGCTGGGTCCGGCCATCATGCCACAGAAAAGCCCAACCACGACCTTGGAAAGTCAGCGCATGACTCCACAGGCCTTGCTCGCGGGCTTCAACAATCGACTGGAATTGGGTAGGCCAGCCAAGCTGTATAGAAGGGACCCAATTCTCCATGATGGCAACGAGAAGGTCCCCATCGTTGAGCGGAACAAATCTATCAGGTGGCTCGAGTGATCGCAACCCGAAGCGCCGGCCAGCAACCGTGACCACCTCCCCGAAGAAGTGTCGCATAATGCGGAGAAGGAGAGCGCGTGGCAAAACCGGAGGTAGCATCTGCACAACCGCGCGAGGCGGACCAAACAGAAGAACTGATACAAACGCAGAAGACAAGGGCCGGGGGACCCAGACGCGCCGGTGTTCGGGCCGCGGGACCACTTGGATGAAGCCCCGGGACCAAATCGGCTCTAAAGCATCAAATGCAGCATTGAGATCCCCTCCGTCTCGCAAGCGGACAGGGCCGAGTCGCCCTTGGTAAGGGCTCCACAACCAGTGATCATCAGAATTGTGTGCAGGTGAGGCCGGGGCAGCATTAGAAAACGCAGCGAGCACCAAGAGAGCCGGCGCAAGCACAGAGCCAAGCCGAAGACCAAGCAACCCGGCGAGAACAACTCCACTGCCGATAGCTCGACTCCCAGAGTCGAGAGGGCTCACATAATGGATGATGTCGCCATCTCGAAGTGCCGGAAACTCATCCGACGGCTCTGCAATCCCTAGTAGGCGCAGGTCAGTAGTGGGGAGTTGAAGGGCCCCAGCAATAGAATGCCGAGAGGACGCCTGGTGTACAGTATGACATGTGGCTCTAAGATTGTGCTGCTGCCTGACTAGATACACGGCCTCCACCAAGACATTGCAAAGTGTGGGGTCCTGGGAGCGTTGACACAGATTCACAACATTACTGTAGGCCCAGGGCACCGGCGCCCATGAACCCGGGTATTTGGTTTCAAAACGCCCCCTGAAACATTGGCGCTCAGCATCCCAAGTCACTTCGGCTGGCATGTCCGTAGTGACTGGCGGGCGCCCTGGACGCCAGATGATAAGCTCTAGCACACAGGCGGTCTGGAAATCCATCATCCAAAGAGCACCGTGACGCACATGCTCATGTGTAAGGAACAGAGGGAACGGCCAGCGGCGTGCCACTCGACAGCGAGCAAAACATCACCATTGCGCCAGTCAACCGCATCACTGTCGGACCGATGCCGGGCGATAGCTCCAACGGGGCCCCGAAGCGCAACAATAGCTCCCGGTGTATGTCGGTGAACATGGGACAGGACCCAATTCAAATCAGCACGCCTTGGGATCAGGATGGGAAGTTGCCACTCTGAAGAAACCACGACGACACAAACCAGGTCCTGACAGGGTGGCACTGGTACGAAGGTAAGCCGGTGGGGCCCCAGAGCAGGCCAGACGGGGGTGACTTCGTGGTACCAAACCGGCTCATGACTAGACAGCGAGACGTAAACATCATCCGCTAGCGTGTCCGGCGTGAGTTCACAGGGCTCATCATGCGGAGAGAAAGGGGACAGCAGGGCCGCGCGAGTACCAGGAAGGACAGCTTCGTGCATAGCCCGCACATCATAGGACACACGCCACGGGTACTTGCCGACTGGTGTGGGTAGAATGGTTTGCTGGTCAAGGGAAGGGGCAACCATAGCGGTGCTCCACAAGCAGACGCAGAACCCGAAGACAAGAAGACGCACGCCCGCAGGGAGGCGTGCCCCGAGCAGCAGACCCAAAATGGAAGGAGGAGGGACCCCGGACCTAACAGGGATCAAAACGTCCCCATCCCTGAAGCCGCCGTTCTGCTCCCTTTGTTCCACATCCAGCCGCAGCTTCCACCCTAGGGGCAGGAAGCGCCGCCCATCAGTGTCCAAGAAAAGGCGACATTCAGTCTCGTCTTCACCAGAGGGGTCATGCAGCAGAACTCGGGCCTCGCCCGGGTCAGTGGCACGGACAAAGTGGCAGCCCCCATCACCGAGACAAGGAACTGGCACCCATGCACGGTTGCGCGGCAAGTCGCACGGCTTGCGAAACTGCCGGCACATAGCAGTCCAGATAGAACCGTCATCAACCCAGTGACGTTCACAGTGAAATTCCGGAGGTCCTGCGTCATTCCAAACGGAGACCCAGCCGCCCGTCTGAACCACAAAGTCTGCACTCCACATGCTCAGATGTGGGAGTTGAGCAAGGTTGGAAACAACTGGCCTGGGAATGGGTCGATAGGCATGGAATGTCTCAGGGATAAGAAGTGCGAAAGTATCGCCTGACCGGAGGGTAAACGGCGTAAGAGGCCGCGCGCAGTATGCTCGCAGAGCAGGCGGACCTTTCAAAGGGAGGCCAGGTAGCGCGAAAAGCCTCTGACAGTACTGCTGCAGGTCATGGAAACAACCTCGTCTCGGGAACACAAACGCTTTAGCCTGACCACCTGCCGTAACGATGATAGTGGCGAAAGGCCCCTTGTGTAATGGCAAAAGCAAGACCGGCTCGCCTTGCTGGTATGGTCCAATCAAGGTGAAATCATCAGCCCAAGGACCGGTGACTATCCGCACAGCAGAGCGGAGGGCGTCATACGGCGCACCTTGGACAGTGTAGCAGTCAGATTGCAGCCCGCGAAACGGGCACAGGATGCGGTAATCACAGTGCCGCCCGGTAAAAACTTCCGCCATAGGGCATTCAAGATCAGGCCGCCATCGGCCCGCGCGGGGGCTGGCAGGAGTACGCCCCGCAGGCACAGGCGAGCGAGAACGTCCACGGCTAGAAGGTGTGCCAGGTGTAGCACCCGCCGCTGACCCACCGCCGACTTGCGAAAGGAGAGCCAGAATGAAGCCCGCGCGGCCAAACAACGCAAGACCATAGCCCAAAACAGGGGCTGCTGGGGAAGTCTCATCCAAGAGCAGGGGCCAACCCGATTGAGTTTCCTCGTAATTCAAAGAATCCCAAACCACGTCGCCATCCCGCAAAGCAAGGATGGCATTCGCATGAGTGGAAGGGCACCCCAGAACGTGCAACTGTGAGGGCAGGGTGTGAAGCAGCTCAGCCAACTCCTGAGTGGTGATGTGTGATACCACCTGCAAGCCTGCCACCCCGTCAGCACTGTCGTGCAAAACCGAGACTCCACTGGGGCTATCGGGAGCTCGAGCAAAGTGCGGACATGGCCCAGGGCACCAGGGGACCGGGACCCAACGACCGGGATATCGGTCTCGAAAGGAGCCCGTGAAGGTGAGGTCAACTGCATCCCATTGCGTACCGGGCTCAAGCCAGGTCAGAAGGGAGTCCTGCATGTGGGGAAACCACAACCGAATGGCAATGGTATCTGAGACCTGAAAATTACGAGTCCACAGAACACAGTCCTTCATGAATTGGGCGCTGCGAACGGCAAGCAAATGAGTTGGGCGCCCAGCCAGAACATCAAGCAGATCCCCATTGCGCAAGCTGATGAGGCCCTCCGGCGAATACACACGTCTAGCATGAATAGCCGGGGGCAGACGCACCTGGTTAACATCAGCGTCTAGCTGGAAGCGCATGGCACTAACCAGGTCGGTGTAGGAAATGCGGCGGGGAATAACCACAGCGCGGACTATCTGATCATGATGTGCTAAGACACAAACAAGACTGGGCGACATGAGGCACGGAACAAAGTTCAGGCGATAGAAATTCGGACTGGGCCAAACAGGCACAAGAGAAGCGTCGGCCAACAACGCCCCTGCAAAGCGCTGACGAAGCTGGTGGACAGTAAGAGCGGCGCTTCCTTGGAATGCACCCTGCGGGCCTGTCCACGGGCAATGCAGGATACACCGAAAGGCCTGCCCATCGGAAGTCAGAGAAACGGGAGCGCGATCGGCAGGCACACGCCAAGGGTAGTGTCCTACCCTGATAACAGAGGAGGCCAACTGAGCACTTGCTGTGTCCCTGATCATGGCGCGGCCTATCGTGAAGCCCACATACAAGGTGAAGGGCCACACCGACCGCTGCCCCGCCAATAACAAAATCAAGGGAGCCCAGCTGGTGACAGATCTAGCAAACGAGGGGACTGCGGGTGTTGGCGGGGGCGGTCCCCAGGGTCCGGTATCAGCATGAAGGCATTCACCATCACGAAAATGGAGAGGACTATCGGCCGAGCGTCTCGTGTGGTACGGCAAGCGAAGCCGACCACGTCGATTGTCGATTCGAATAGAGTGATAGTCGGCAGCTGGCATTTCTCGCGCAAGACAACGAGGCAGCAGTTGATCGCCATTGCGAAACACAACCGACGCCAAACTAGTCTCGGCAGCTGCAGGGATGAGATGGATTGCGCGGTCATCCGGCTGTGGCTGGACCCCTACCAAAGGTTGCCAGCCGCGACGAGATGCGTAATCGGACAAAATGTCACGAAAGATTTGCGGCGTACCCACAACCGCGCCTGGCAGTGGCTAGTGAAAGGATTATGGATAACCACGGGACAGCCCGCCGGGACAAAAGGAACAGGAGGTCTCTCAATATCAACCTCACTAAGAGCCGCCAATATCCTGCGTTGTATAGCGGGGATTTCGGTGGCCTGGAAAGCTGGAGTGAGATCGCCAGGGACGCCAATGCTCGGCGCAGAGGTCCGGGCAAGCTCGTCGTCACTAGGTCGAACATAAGCCATCACTTCGGTACGCCCCGTGTCGTGCCGCACAATAGCCCGGGGGGTAGGCGCTGATAGATCTGAGAGGTCGGGCTCACTGGGCGGCTCGGGCTCCCGCGAGGCATCGGAACTTTCAATGTCCCCGTCACCGAAAACAACTGGGAGGACAAACGGCAAGCAGGCTGCCCACCACACGTATTGCAGCGACACAGTGCATCGGCCAAGCGCAACTAGAAGGACACAGCCTAAATGCCCGGGGCTGCGATGAGCGCCATTGCGGTCGCCAGGGGCAAGCCCGGGCGGTGCTGCCACATCAGACTGGTCGTTGGTGGTGCATGGCTCGGCCTTAGACGTCGCTAGCACTCCAGCCCCTTCTAGCCGAGCGGTCAGCGCGCTGAGCTGTGAGGTGACACTATCAAGTTGTCTAGCTAGGCTGCCGACATCAATAGCGGGCTCCTGCGGAGCTGCTCGTCTTGCTGCCGCGCCTGCCGTGTTGCCTCTGGCCATAGCATCGCCCTGCAGACGTGGGATAGGGACTTCACCTCGTGGGCCCATACAGATGTCGTATTCGAAGCTCCTAATGGGCAGTGGATCTGGGGGAGGGTCCCATCCTTGGCCACTCCCAGCCGGCAGGGGCGGAACCTTAATCAAATGAAGGATTGCGCCATGAGGCGGCGTGTGCAAATGTTGGCCATACCTGACAACCCTGTTGCTGAACTGAACTCCGAAGTGGCCGCGAATAAAACATTCAACCCCGAAGGCGTCGTAGGCTTGCTGCCCGAGGTTGGCCCAGTCCACAGGCCCCGGGTGTACCCCAATGACAACAGCTCGGGCACAGTAATGCAAGGGCCAGTATACAGCAGGTGGATTGGTGCCAACCGGGAAGTGAAGGATATGTGCACATCCCTGCACAACCTGCGGGACAGTCCAAGCAAAGTCGCCTGGAGCGACAACACCACGACATGTGCCAGCAACTGCCTGTGACATACGTGCCGGGCTGGGAGAAGGGTCGTACGGGATCACTATGGGGGCAGCGAGGGTATGAGTCCATACGCGAGTGCAGGTTGGCGGAGGTGCCGGATCCGACCAAGCCGCGGCATTGCTGGGCACAGCAACTGACAGGTCAGTAGCAGGGGCCTGTTGCATAGCACTAACGCCTATAGTACCGTGCATGCACAATAAGATGGCGAGCCATCTAGGGCTCGCCCCGAAAGCAAGGCCAGTGACAGTACCTATAGCAACTTCAGTCAGGGCCAGACCGCTATGGGTAAGGTGCCCTATGACTCTAGTGAGGGGCTCAGACGTCATACCGCGCGCGCCCTGAGGAAGACGTTTTAGTGCAGCAACTTCCGCGGAGTAGATGACAGCACTAGCCTGCCCGTATGAATTAACAGTGACAACCCGGACCTCTCTATCATTGTACCACGGCGCCACCGGTCGCAGTAATTCGCGGGACATGCCGTCTCTGATGATCCACCAGACCGAGTGGCCATGGGTCACTGACAGCACATCAATCGTAGTGGCCTGGCTGTCAAAAGCGACAAAAAGCTGTCGCGTAGCAGCGTCGTGCCCGGCTGCAGCCAAAGTCTGAGCTAGAACGACGGATGGGGCATCTCGCTGGACATCAAAAAGCCGTGGGGCCGCTAAAGGGCTGCCACAGAAGCACCCTCACAGTTTGAAACGGCGAATGGCGACGAAAGTACTCAGCTAGTCGCCCCGTAGAGGTGGCGAAATGTGTCGCCTGACAAGCAAGCTCATGACACCAGCCTACATTGCATGTCTGGGTGGGGTCGTAAATCAGGCCCGAGGCAGGTCTGGCGGCATCGGTGGCAATCTGGGGTGGAACCGCAAGCGCCACGGGCCAGCACAGAGCCCATCCTATTAAGGCCGGCAGTAGCATCCGACTCGAGAAGAGGCCGAGTGAATACCCTGCTGCTGCTACAGAACCGCTCGGCGGAGGCGGGCCCGAAGTTAGACCAGCAGAAGTGAAGGGGCGTGGGTAGCAAATCGTATGCCCTCCTTTTTGCTGCGTCTCCCTTTCGAAGACATGTCCGCACGAGCCTGCAAGTGGTGCCAGGTCATCTGGCCATTCCCAAACGTCATGGCCATTGTGCACAATGGTACCCGGCAGATCCCAAGCGCTAATACCCAACACCTCAATCAAAACAGCCCAAGAAACCTCGGGAGTGCAAAGACCGCGAACAGTATCGTCTGTTCGTAAAGCCCAGATGTGGCGGCGGGAATGGCACGGTATAGTGCAATGAACCCCCATATTGGGACACTCCAGATGAAAGAGCGTCCCAACAGATGGGTACGTGGCATCCAAAATACAATCAGCTGCAGCCTTTCGGATGGGCAATGCTGCAGAGTAGAGCGGTGAAGCAGTGGGATGCCAGTGCGCCGGGAGCGTCTGGGAAGCCACTTCCTGACGGCTAGCGTCACGGACTATCTCGCTTTGCACGTGCACAGCAGAGGCCCTATCCTGAATATCCCAAATTGACGGCCGCATCACCGTAGAGAGGCCTAACCCAAAGAGACCGGCACGTGCTGTATCAACAGCGATAAACAGCTGCTCATGCCCGAAGCCAGAACGCGTCATCGAGGCAGGGATAGTGCTGCGATAAAGGCATTCGGACCGACACGCAAAGATGGAGGTCCACAGGGCTCCATGTTTGGGACAAGCACACAAGTCCATAGGAGTTGGGGCATGTCGCCCAGCCGAGTCAATGGTGTGGATAAGGAAAGGCTGGGAGCAATCGGCCAGGTCAAAAAGAACAGCCGTAAGCGTGCCCTTGTGACGTCTAGGCAAGCAAAATGTGCGCGGCAGCCCAACTGGAAGAGCGAGCCGGTGCAAATCAAGATCTAAGCACCGTTGTCGACCCAACCATTGTGTAAGTACGGCACTCAAGGTGTTAACGGAGGTATGTGGCGGAGCCCGCAGGTGCATGAGGTCGAGGTCAGCAGCTGAAACTATGACATCCTCCGCGGTGTCCGGTCCAGGACATCGTACAGAGAAGGAAGCAGTATGTAACTCCGGCCAGGCGACAGGGCCAATCTCAAACTTCTCAAACCGGTCCTCAAAGCCAAAAATGACATCACCGTGCCGCAAAGCTTGACTCGAAGAAATATCCAAACGAAAGGTGCGCCCCGGGTAAAGGAGCGCCAATGCCTGGAGAACAGCCTGACCCAACATCAACTAGCACAGTGCGCAGCTGCGGGTCACGTGCTGGCACAACAAGCTGAATGCTGCGGCGCAAGAGCTGGGGCGATGCTAGCACGGCTTCCGCACGACCAGGTGTAACGGCAAGCTGAGCAACCACTGCATGGAGAACAGACTGCGAAGTAGTGCTAGGGGCCCAGAACCATTGCCACTGGGACGGTGAATATGCCTCAATGCGGAAATGCTGGTGTCGGAGACCTGGCAACGCGCCACAAGACCTGCCTCCAATAGCCTCTTCATCTGTGCCCAATCTCCACTGAGAGGCAAGCCTGGCGTGATGCGGGCAAGATGCAAGGCCATCAGACACTTCAAAGGGGGCGGGAGTAGAGCTGCTCCAGTCGAGGGGCGGTACGAAAGCCACATCCGGTGAACCTACAGTCCCTGTACCATGAAGCGTGAGCAAAATCAGAACGGCCAAGGGCTGCCAAACGTGGCAATCAACGCAGAAGCCCCAAGAAGCAAGGAAGCCGAAACCCGGAACGATCCAACGACCAGGCCGAAAGAGCGGCGAAGCATTGGACACAGACCCTGTCAAATCCCCTTCGGCTAGTTCAGGCGGGTGTGACCTAATGGGCTGCCGGCGGATCAAAACTAGCGCTCTCGGGGAAGCACAAGTGAGGACAGAGAATGCATCTATCACCCGCTCGTTGTTCAAGACAATCACACGTCCCTCTTGGAGTTGCTGATGCAGGGGGTGTTGGGGATCAGGATCGCCATACCGCCTAACAGCCTCTTGTACACAATGGTAAGGCAGGGCGCGGTCGGAAACACACAAGACAACGAGCCCACCCCCTAGAGGTCTCATATCGACGACCGAAGGTAAGTCTGTGCCGCCACATTGAACTGCTGCAAACTGGATAGCAGGGAGGCCCTGAAGGGGCGGCATAATACGCGCGAAATGGAGAGCTTCTTGCGAACCTCGTTCATGCCTGAGATACGCCTGCAATGCGGCGGAGCGAATGATCTGATGATCGGCAAACGTGGGCACATCGGCGTACACATGACCGTTGACACCTATAATTACAGCATTAGCCCCGACGATCTCGTGAAAGGCAGCCTCAGCGCCTGGAGTCCTGTCCAAACTGAGGGCAAACCTGTCATCAATCGATGCTGTCGCCGGCAGCGAGTCGCCAGGCGGAGGTGCTGGTATAGACGGCATGTTTTGTGTAGACCACACCTGCAAAGAATCTCCATACGGCAACAAAGTGAGGTAAGCACTAGGCAGAAACCAACCATGGCTGCAACGACAGAGCAGACCTTCCCTGAAGTTAACCGAAGTCCTCCCGGCAAGTGCTTGCAGAACAATGTCGCCGCAGGGTTGGCACCGAATGGCCTCACACAACACAACGGGTCCGCCGATGGGTCGGAGATCAACAGGGATGTGACTCCTGTGCCACAGCAAGCTCCGGGGAGACAACACATACTGCTCAGAGGGAAACGCAGGCAGAGGTTCGTGTAGCCGACAACAGGTCCACTCACTATCCTGAAGGCCATACGCACGGCAGATCCAGCTACCAAGTTGGGGCCCCGTGAGCCTAATATCAGCAACTAGGACCTGATGGCAGGGGTCTTCGTCGGGCCTAAAGACACATATGTCCTTTAAATAGGCGGGCCTGCGCAAGGTCTGCGGGTCGACAACAGGCGTGTCTGGGTGTCTGACAGGCGATAAATCGTAGCGGTCGGAGGCACCGCCTGTATTGAAGACAGGCTGTCCGTGAACCTGACCTTGCTGCCACACCTGGACGCCAGGGACCTGCGGTGAAAGGATGAGCCATATGAAAAGGCAACCAGTGCACTTTTGACGTACTGACCTGCCCGGGTAATGGAGCCTACCGGAACCCCGAGCACCTTTATAGCCAACAGCCTTAGCACCGGACAAAAACCCAAGACCGAGGGCCACAAGACTGCACGCTCCAACAAACGCCATCCATGGCCACAACACCCCCAGAGCGCGGGCATGGTAGGCGGAAAGGAATAAGCCGCAGCAGGCGACAGACATCAAACTGCCTTGAAGTCCGAACCTGAGGTCGCGGCCGCAAAACTCAGCCAAGCCCTCGTCACTGTGTAGGCTCCTGCAGTTCAACCTGCAACGCTGTCCGTGAACTCTGGTCCGATTGAAGCCGGGTTGACAGGCGGGGCCGTCATAGCTCCTGGTGGAGGCAAGCTGAGGAGCATTTGCACATGTGGCTCGGGTGAGGCTTCCAAAGGCACAAAACCGCAAAATGGACCGCCATGCTCGAGCAACAAGCTGGGGAACAACCACTCCTGAGCAGTAGAGGGCGCAAAGCTGAACGGATCCAGAACGAAGCCCAAAGAAACCTGCACAGCCAGCACAAGACCCTGAGGTAATTCGGGGAGAACCTGGGGGCACATCCGTAACTGCTGCAGGAAACTCCTCATATGCTCGAGTATAGTGGGCACTGATGACTCGTCTTGAGCCCCCACAATGTGCTGTAGACGGCTCCACAGGACCTGTGCCGCTTCTCTGACGACACTTGCAACATCCGCGTTGCGCTGGAGAGAAAGAAGAGCACCCTGTTCTGGGTGTTGAATTAGCTCGCCAATAACGTCCCCCCCCTGCTCTATTGCGAAGCGCATTGTACATAACCACCCCGTAAACCATGAGGGCACAGCTGAGGGCAAGGAGCGCGTGTGGTCTGGAACCAGTTCCTCCTCGTGGTCCGCCAGCCTCGACGGTCGCTGCAGGCTCTCTGGCGTATAACCTGTAGCGACAGAGGCCCATGGAGCCTCGTTTACCCGGCCGACATCTCGACGAGGACTTTTGGAGGGCCGGTTCTCCGGCTCCTTTTGTTGGCGTTTCCATCTGCGGGCCGGCGTAGTCGGCGCCATAGCATCCAACGCGCTTGAAGGCGCGGCTGCCACAAAAGTGGGATGGTGAATAGCTTCCCCAGCAGGTGGGTCCGGATAGCCAGAGGCCGCACCACCGAAGCTCACTTCGGAGTGCATGTCCGAGGGGCCGAGCAAGCTGCCAGGAGGCGTTTCCTGGCCAAGGCCTGTCATCGCAGAAGGCGCAGGAAAGGCCACCGAACCAAAAGCCTTCATAGCAGCAGCAATACGGATAATCTCTTCGTCCTGCTGTGAGCTCCAAGTCGGCCCCATGTTCCTCTGGGCTTGGTGGATCTGCTCTTGTGTGGCCACGGATGGCTGTGCTGCCAGAAAAGATTGCATCTCCTGAATGGCAAGCTGTGAGTCTTCGTCCACCTTTGCGCTGATAGCACGGACGCGGCCAAGCAGGCCCATCAAATGTTGGCTGAGCTGCCCCATCCAAGCTGAGAGGGCAGCTGCGAACTCCATCCGGGCCTTCATATTCCCGGTAATACGCTTCGATAACTTGGCTGTAGCATTCGATCTCCGTTGTGCCATCTGATCCGCAGTAAGCTCGCTGGAAGCAAATGCAGAAGAAGCCCAGAGGTCCTGGGTCGCAGGAGAGGATATCGATTGCAAAGCCGTGACCATAGTTGATGGAAGTCCGAACTCCACAGCGGAGCTCTGCGCATTCTCGGGCTTGGCTTTGTTTTTGCCAGACCCCTTGGTCGTAGCTGCAGCGCGCTGCTGCGGCGGCATGCTGTTGTGATGCCGGAAAAGCAGCTCCCAGTCGGCACGATGAAAAGCTCGATAGCGAAGCCGCTGTCGAGCCTTGTGTCTGGCACGCCTTAGCCGGCGGTGCCAGGATGGACTGGGAGCACGACGGTGTCGTATGGCCGCAGCGTCCCCAGAAAATGAGGCCCAATCCGAGGCCAAACAGCGGCAGTATAGGAAGGAGCCGCCGAGGATTGAACATATAATATCCACAGGCCTGGTAACCAAGTGCAATCGGCCGCAGCAGCGAAAGCAAGGAAATCCAGATTATAAAAGGGAGTGCGCCTCCCGAAATAAGGGTATCCAGATCCAGCTGAATACCAAATGGGAGCCAGGTCCCAGTGGTCGTGGACGTCGGCCGAAGCAGCGAGGTCCAGATGAAAACCAGTTGGGCTGGAGTCGGCCCGGAGGCAGCGAGTCCAGCAAGAAGACCCAACGTTGGGGAAAGCTGTGGCCATCCAGAACCAGCAGCGGCGCACCCGATGGCAGGGTGCTGGGGTCGGGAATACTAGAAGAAGGAAACACTCCTGACGGAGAAAATCCTTCAGGGCTAGCTCGAGCCGCGACGCCTTAAGCCCCAAACCCCAAATCCTGAACCCCGAAACCCTAAACTCGCCCATCAGCAGTCCAAAGCATTCCATTGCCGCCTGCCCGATGTGCCAGCAACAGGTTCACGGCCTCGCCAAGAGACAGTTGACGAACAGAATACAGCAGGGACTCAATTCTGGCTTTGAGTTTCTGCAGGCTCCTTGTAAGACTACTCGCTGGCCCTTCGCGGAAAAGTTGAAATAAGGTAAACGGATGACGAGGGACTATTCTTGCCGGTCTATTTATGCAGACCTCTGTCTTACCGAGTTCTCGACATGAGTTGCAAGGGCTCACCCTGCAATCGCGAACACCCTGACAGTCAACACCACGAAACCCCAAACAACCCACAATCCTAAACCCTGAACAACGCTACACCACTTAACCCTAAACCACCCCCTAAACTCCGAACCCCAAATGCAGGGACTTGGTCGTTGGGTTTCAATTTCGAGCTACCGATAGGAGATCTCCAGTAAGGATACTCACACGCGACTTGCCCCTAGCTTCAACACACCTGAAATGACACTCCTTTTCAATGCCCTCGAAAACTCTGAGAACATCTTACAAACACCCTCGTAGAACCTTGACTTTAGGAAAGCTCCTCTGCCAAGTCTCCGGAGTCTCTAAGTAAGCCTGCATGATAACTTGGTTCCTGAGTAGCCTCTTTATAATAAGGGTACCCCTTTTTCCTAATATTCGG
>CAJNJA010005686.1:32540-43478 GCA_905231915.1 Symbiodinium necroappetens
CGGGGTACCAGGAATCCTGGGGCAACCTTAAGGAGTACTACTTGGAGGCTTTGACGGGTAGTTCTGCGCTGGGCGATAAATCCATTCAAGTCCCCCCCAATATGGGCTATAGTTGTAGTTACCCTACTTAGAACCCCACTTATAACTACTTACAACCCCACTTATGATTACATAGAACCCACTTATAACTACCCCCTGAAGCTTCAAGTAGGGAGGCTTAGACATGAGTAGGGATGCAGCCTTGCCCAGTCACCCCCGCGCCCCTCAACGAAGGAATGTACCTTAAACTATGGGCAGTTTCATGGGTAGTTATAATCAGTTGGGGTTATGCGCCCCCCTAAACTGGGTTATATTTAAAGTTACCCGGTTGTGAGCCCCCCTAAACTGGGTTATATTTACAGTTACCCTGCTTACCTTAAACTGCCTTAAACCGCAACGGACCGCAAGCGTAAGGCCTCGTCTATTGAAGGGTCCAGAGGCATTGGGGATCTTCGGGATGAAGTAAAGCCCCCATGCAGGATAAGCAACACAACCAAGCCCTAAACCCCGAAACCCCTAAACCCCTAAACTCCTAAACTCCTAAACCCTAAACTCTAAACCCTAAACCCCTAAAGTCCTAAACCCTAAAAGTTTGGCTATGGATGTAGGCGACTGAAGGATCGATCGATTAAAAACGGGTTTTTATGAAGGCTTTCTGGGGGGTTTAGGAAGTGGACACCCTGCACCCTAATCCGCTGAAGCCCGGTAGCATCCCCCCAACGTCGCGTCCCAGCTGCCGCCGGCGCAACTCGCTCAACGGCATCGTGAAGTGGGGTGGAGCCACATCGGGCCACCTCGCTGGCATCCTAGAGACTCTCTTGCCCCGTAGAAAAGGGGAGGCATCCCTGAAGCGGACTTGCATGAGCCAGCCCCCCTAAGGCATCCTCAAACTGAAACTTTGAAGAAGTCTCATCCTGATGCATACGGTGTAGGGTACTTTTCTTTAGTTTCCTTTCTATGGGCCCACTTGATGGATTGGAGAAAAGCGGTTGAAGAGCAGGGAATCAAAGAAAGGAGTCCGACGCAAAGGCATGCACAGCAGCAACCGGACGAAATACTTTTAGGGACACCTCTTCAGAGCATTGCGCCATTTGAAAACTAATGTTTTCAGCGAGCCCAAACAGCGAGTCAAGAGATGGCATGCTCGGATGTGCTGGGGCACTGGAGAGGTTTGACTTGTTGGAAGCCGGCTCCATGAAAGCACCCTTCTTCACACCAAGCCCCTAAGTCAGGCGATGGGGTGGAATCACAAATCCTGTAGTGCAGGAAGTTCCCTGAGCTACTTGCATGTAAAGCCGACTTGTTAAGGTAGGATTTTGTCCATCAACACGGATCAGCATCTGAGCTCTGCACCACATCTGGACGGGCTTTGTAGCGAAGCAATGTCGACGCCATCATGTACGGGCCATCGTCCTTGCAGTGGTGTCGTGACAAACGGCGTAGGCTGCAAGCCAGTGCGGACTTCCTGCGATGTAGTATTTATAGCAGCGTAGCAGCCGCGTCAGTGGTAGTGATGCTGGGGGATGGTGGTGGTAGTCGTGGTAATGGTACTCGTAGTAGTCGTAGTCGTCGTGTCGCGGCAAAAACGTCGTCGTCGTCGTAGTAGCTGTCGTAGTAGTAGTAGTCGTCGTCGTCGTCGTCGTCTCGCAGCAAAAACGTTTCAGCAGCAGCAGCAGCAGCAGCAGCAGTACTAGTAGTAGTAGGAATATGTGCAAACAGTTTGCGGTTCCCCGACTCGACTACTTCAGCTGCTGTTGACTGCCACCTGTTTTGGGGTATTACCCGCCTTATCGGAGCGGGAGATCCGGCGCAGTGGTGTGTTGCATTCCGAGATGCCCAAACCCAATCACCCAAAACCCCTACACCCGCAATCCCTACGCTCCTGAACTAAGCCCTCGACGAAACGCCCCTGAAAAAGCCCTTCACTTCGTGAGTCAGTAAGGCAATTCCCTCTGTAAGTGCTTGCCAATTGAAGTGCTTATATTCGCTGTCTTGCCTCCACGAACCCATCAACCCTGCAAGGCCAGATGAAGCTCTGGAGCCCTGAATGTTAATTTCCGTGTCTATAGGGTGGGACAGGTTCTTTGATCATGGGGCTTAGTGCACATGTTGAACATGGGGTTATATAAGCAGGAGAGCCCCAAGTACGGCACCGATCACTCTCATTCCTGTTCCAACCTGCTTGGAAAGTCGCAGAATCACTTGATTAACCGACATAGAAGCCGACATCCCTAAACCCTCCCCTCAATCCTTCACCCCACCATCTGCAGTCCATTACTGAAGGCCCCGGTCCACGCATTACCTTAGGTTAAGACTACGTCCCCCTGCCCCTGATCACCCCAAATCCTGAACCTCAGACTTGAAATCACAAGCTCGTCTTCTGAACCCAGTCCTAAATCTGGTCCTGTATGTGCAGGAATGGGTTTGACGAGTCTATTATAACCGTACTATTACACGCCAAGCGTGCCTCACCAAGCTCTCTCGCGCTGTCACCCTCTCTCTGTCTCCCTCTCTCTCTCGCCATGGCTATGAATACAGGTATTTGTGTATAGGCATGTATGTATATCTGTATCTATATCTCTACATAGAAACATACATACGCATATACATATTTACATTTATACATACATGTGCCCCCTCACCAAAACGCAATGTAGCTCACTTGCCTTCCGGGTGATGGAGCGCACAGCGCGGGCGAGGGGAGTGAGGCCGCAGCAGGTAGAATTCAGATTCTCCTGCTTGAGGGTGTAGGGTTCAGAGTTCAACAGCTTCAAACTTGAGGGTTTGGGGATCTGGACTGTAGGTTTTGAGCTGATTTAGAGTCTGTGGGTCTTGGTGTGTAGGTTCGCTTGCTGCTTGCTCCTTGTGAGGAACCTAATGTAGGGGCCTTCATAAGTAGAATAGGGCTTTGGGGCCCATTATACTATCTATTTATAATAAGGAACCCACCAAAATAGGATTGGTAATCTTTTTAGGCCCCTACATCATTCGCGACAACGCTTCGGCAGAGGGCCAGCGACGCAGCCGGCGAGGCAGCCGGACCCATTCCCGTCATCTGCATGCCAGGCTCCAGGGATTCGGATTCCGGGCTTGATAGACTTTAGCTTTTTTATTTAAGGGCCTTTTCTGTTGCTTGCGCGTCAAACTTTCGAGTTCAGGGTTTAGACTTTACGAGGCAGGGCGGAGCATGAAAACAACTATTTCTACAATAACTGAGACGGTTTATTGTGCTCAGAATCTTGGAGCTCAGTTGCAGACTTCTTGGTTGCCCACGAGGGTCTGAAGACGACTTGTCTGAGCTTTCGGCGTTACAAAACATCCCTGAAGAAGGACCGGAATCGAGGCTGTGAGCATGAGCCCTACTCAGTGCCTTCTTTATCCATCGCCCCCTCTTTAGCACCCTCTGATGCCTTCCCTAGAACCCCACAATCCCTTGTTTAGAACTGTATGATCCCTAGACTCCGATGACTGTCCAGGCTTAGGGGGGAGGATGTGGATTTGGGACAGTGCCGAAGGTTGACGATGCAGAAAGTACCTGAAGGAGGGGGGAGCAGGCATCTTTGACAGTGGCCTGGAGTTTGGACTTTAACGTGTAGGGTTTAGAGCTCAGGATTTAGGGCAGCCGTCTCAAGGACATTTGCTGCGGGTTTACACAGGTGTACGAACAGTGTGTCTTACAGGTATTGCAGCCACTTCATGCTCCAACTCCTGGCCGCAACCCTGCATCCTTGACACGTGCACGGCTTGAAGCGACGCCTCCAGACGAAGACGCTCTAAATCCCCAAAATACTATATATAATTATAACAAAGAACCCCCAACATAGTATAGGTAATTATTATTAAAGCTCCTATATTACTGAATTCCTACACCGAGAACCGCTTAGCTTGTTCCTGTCCTTCGACCCAAACTCCTAAGATGCTAACCCTAAACCTTATGCCTGGGTTCTTGTTACGGAATTTAATTTAAGTTACCATAATGGGGATCTATAGTAAATAATAGGGGTTCCTTATTATTATGGTGACTTAAATTACATCCCTTAACAAGAACCCAGATAATGTCAACTTGCTTACTCTTCCAAACTCGATATCCGGTTCCAGAAACTAGGCACTTTGCTTAAGGCCGTTATGTAGGGTTCCACATGATCCTGGAAACTCCGACATCCAGGAATATGAATTCTCTACATTCCCTGCCCCGAGGAATTGTCCTAACTATTGAAACAAGGATTTAAATCCTGCTGTCTTGGGCTTCCAGGTCGTGGATGTCCTGATCCTGTTGTTTTCGAATCCCAGATCCAAAGCCTGAACTCCAAACCGTGAATCCCCAAACCCAAAATCGAAACCTAAAGCCCTAAAGCCTTAACCCCAAGACACCCAGACCCCCAAACCCCCCAAAACCCTCCTTGATGCCAGCAGCCAATAGAAACTCAAGAGCATCCACGTACTGGCCGTGAACGGCCTGGCTGCTAAAGGGGCGCGCATGGTTTTTAGGGGTTCCTTTTAACTTAAGGCTACTTCAGCGATCTATAGTGGCTTAGGATTTACTGTGCAATTTAGGCCTTTGCGGTTTGAGGCTTGGGGATTCGGGGGGTTTAGCTACGGGGTTGATATTGGATTTATCCGGGCTTTTGTGGGCCTTATAAAGGCTTTGTTGCGGCTTACAGGGGCCTTAGCGTTTTATGTGCGTAGGCTTCAGGGCTTCGGGGGTTCGGGTTTACTTAGAGGATCATGGGACTCAGTAACTAGGGCTTATAACTCAGGTAACTATGCCTCTACGTATTAACACCCTACTCAAAACACGCATAACCATACTTACAAAGTCCCATGATCCTTCAAGTAGAGCCTCAACTCCCCCCTATAATAAAACCCTTATAGATCCCTTCACGGTTTAGGGTCTGAGGGGTAGGTGGGCTCTTGACACCTATCTCCTGGAAGGAAAAGAAGGTATAGGGCATGCTTTGGAGTTGAGAATCTGGGGCTATGGAGTGTAGGGTTTCGGATCGACACGAATATGACGCCTGGCTACCGACGTGCCGAAGAGTTGCAGCAGGAATCTGGGAATCTGAGTGGGCTGTAAACTACATGGGGTCTTGAGAGCGCAGTCGAAACGAATGATGCGATGATATGACGCAGGATTCTTATTTCTGAAAATTATCGTCACATAGACAGCCACCAGTACACTCAACACTACGACAAACCACAGCCCCAGTACAAACTCCACCTCATGTCCCAAAGCATACTGCAATGCACCATACTGATCTGCCTAACACGGAAGATGGACATCTTAGACTACGGATTGTGGGGGTATATTCTACTGTAACTGTATAGGACCATACTGGACATCAGTATTGCTTTTGCAAGCGTCTTTGGTGCGGCAACAATTCCGGTAGTTTTTACGATGCTGAGATATACCCAAACCCTAAACCCTAGCCCCAATACCCAGGATCTGAAGGTCAGGTGTATGCCTGAGTTTAACAAGCTGACACCCCAAACCCCAAACCACCAAAACTCGCATCCCAAACCTCTAAGCCCGTAATCCCACGCCCAGTCATCGCACCCCAGCCCTAGATCCTAAGGAGCACAAACCACAAAAAACCCTGAACTCTTGGTCATGAGCCTGAAACCTTCAAGGCCTAGAAGATCTGAGCCATAGCCCCATATGTTTATGGTTCTCTACATTAGCTTCCCTCTTCAGGTCCCCCACAAAAAGTACGGCACCCTTATAAAGAGAACCCTAAACGGGACCCTAATTCAGAGAACTATCCAGGAGTAAGTTTGAACAAGCCCCAGAACCAAAATCTCCTGCCTCGTGCAAGGAGTGGTCGCAGCGAAAAGGGCAGCCAAGCATCGATCGTTGCGAGAGGGCCAACTGCACCAAAGGGACCTTGGCAGAGAAAAGGGTGTGTGTGTGTGTGTGCTGTGTCGCGTTCTTCAATTTGTTCCAAGGGCCCCTGGTTAGTCTGTAGACAAGCATCTACTGGGCGTGGGGTTTAACGCTTAAGGTTTGGGGTTTAGGGCTATGATAAGACTAGGTTTTGGGGTAGCATACAGCATGCTTACATGATGGGGACTATAACCGAAGGTTCTCGCTCATTCTGCATACTGCTGTAGTGAGGGATTCAGGATTTCGGGCTTGAGCATCTTGGCGCATGACTTCGAGGATCATGCGACTGAGTAAGCAATGGTATATGTACCTTGAACGCCATTCCACCGACCAAAAAAACGCGGACAAAACAAAAAGGATCAAGCAACACCAAAGAAAAACCAAAAAAAACTCCGCCCTCCGCCCTAAACCCTGAAAAGCCATCTTTCTTCGCTTCCTCACTGGGGCGCCCCGGCGGACTTTTTCCTTAGGCCGGCCTGCACCTTTTGGTTTCGAGCTGATGGTGCTTGATGTTTAAAAAAGCTTTTCTGGGCTTAGGGCTTCGGGCTTAGGGTTCAGGATTTATAGGGTTTATAAGGTTAAATCACAAAAGCCTATAAATCCTGTAGGGCTATAGGGTTTAGGAAGGTTTAGGGCTTAGGGCTTAGGGTGTTTTGGGAACTTCTATATATTTTCGCGGGGGACGGGGGGGGATCTGGAGGGGCTTTACAGCAGGTTTGTAGACTGGATTTGTATTCTAAGGGCTTGAAAGTGTTGACAGGCATTTATAAGGGTTCGTGCAGTAAATGTTGGCTTTATATAAGTTTTGAGGGCCTATGTCGGTTCATTTCGGGGCTGTAGAGGTTTAAACCCTAAGCCCTAAACCCCTAAACCCTATGTAGGGTGGGTGGGCTAAGGGTTTGGGGGTTCAAAGGCCAAGGGCTCAAAGGGGTCTACGGTGTAGTCTTCTTGGCTCCAGCCTTTGAAAAAAAGGGCCTCTATGGTTAGAACAGGGTTTGTGGTTTGGTTTAGGGCTTAGGGTTTAGGGTTTCGGTTTAGGGGTTTCGGGGTTTAGGGGTTTTCGGGGAGAATGTTAGAGTTAGAGTATAGCGATAGGAAGGAATCCGACCTTTGGGCAATTTCTCAAGGCACCCAGAATGTGGGAAACTCTCTCAAGTAGGGTTCCTTCTTGGGTCACCCAAATGCCCTGATTAAAAAAGGGCCTTAAAAGGGACCCTCTGTTAGAAAACTGCCCATAATGCAAGTCCGAACTGCCCCTAAACCCTAAACCCGATCCTCTCGGTTTGGGGACCTTATCCCAATTAGCCCCTAAACCTTTCCACAAGAGATTCCGGACCCTGGCAAGGAGATACCTGGAAATCAAGGGGGGGATATAGGGGCATAGAGAATGCAGGGTTTAGGGTTTAGGTAGATTTACATATCTTATACTGAGGAACCCTATGGAATACTTTCTTGATGTTGCAAGTTCTTTCACTTACGCTAGAGAGGCCTGAAATAGTTTGAACAAGGGTTAGGTACCAGTGATACATTACTGGGCAACCGAGGATAGAACCTCGTGCAAACCGCCCGTTTACAGACACAGTCCTTTGAAGAAGCTCCCTAGACTGGGTTCTGTTTAAGGGATTTAGTTTAAGTTACCATGATAAAGAAACCATTATATTCACTATAAATCCCTATTATGGTAACTTAAACAAAAATCCTGTAACAAGAACCCAGAAGAAGGAAGTCCGATAAGTCCTCGTACCCCAAACTTCGGAGATCACCCGAAACCCTAAACCCTAAAGCCCCACACCCTAAACCCTAAACCCTGAACCCTAAACCGGATCCCAAGCCCTCCGTGGTGGGAGCCTCGCATTGTAGCTGCCGTACCTTCTGAGCCGCACAGGGCGCAGGCGGTGGTGTCGCACTGACAGCCTGCGAAGCGAGTTAGGGTTTAGGGTTTACGGGTTTAGGGTTTAGGGGTTTAGGGGTTTAGGGTTTCAGGGTTTAGGGTTTAGAGGTTTTGGGCCCTTTAAGGGGACGTGTAGGGTTTAGGCTGGATTGAGAGGGGCTTACCTGTAGCCTCTGGCCCCAACCTCAGACGCAGAAGCTCTCTGATGCAAACACCTCCAAACCCTAAGCACCGGAACCCATATTTGGCGGATCATGGGACTTGACTTAGTAACTGAGGATATAGGTACCTGAATTAGGATGATAAGCAATTAACTTAATGTGTATAGTTACCTTATTTCTAACCCTACTTACCAAGTCCCATAATCCTTTTAAGTATGAAACCCCATCTATCGCTGTAACGCATTAGAAAGCCCTGCTTGAAGAAGGGAGAACTTCAACCACAAAGGCCGAAACTCAATCCATTCTTGGGCCCTGAACCCTAAACTGGGGTTTAGGGTTTAGGGCTTAGGTCTACAGATTCATGCCCCACGAACAAGGACAATGACGAACGGTTGATGATGTAAATCCTGCATTACCCGTAATCAGGAATATACCATAACTCCTATAGATTAGGGCCCTTAAGGTAATGCAGGATTTATATCATCAACAGAAGGTATCCTACCACCGGGGTTTTTCAGAGCGATCGCTGTATGGGTTCAGGCAAAGTCTGTTTGCAAGGAGTCAATTTTTTTTGGGTGATCTCTTGCAAAGAGCACCCCTCAACCCTGGACCCGAGACCCTAAACCCAGAATACTAGATGCTAAAACCCCATCCCCCTAGCTACTTGGGAGGTTCATGGGTATTTGTAAGTGACTTTTAAGTAGGGTAGCTAGAATCATCATCCGTATTACGGGACTTATAACCCAACCCTAAACCCAAAACCCTGAACCCTACACCCTAACCCAAAACCCTAGAACTTATAACTACCCTTGCAAAACTTCAAGTAGAGTATTTTGGGCCGTCGGAGTTCAGCGTGTATAGCTCTGGAGCTGAGAGATGCCCCCACACCTCATGCGGCCCAAGCAATAGGATCCTTTTAATAAGGATTAGGGCTTTGGGTTTTGGGGTTCAGGGTTCTAGGGATTTGGGGTTTAGGGCTTTGGGGTTTAGGGTTTAGGATCGTCAGACCCCACCGTGCATATCGACCTCTGCTTACTCGAAAAATCCCCGAACCCTTGCTGCCTCCCCCAAGCCCACTTGGATACCCCGAGTTTCCTACCCAGATTTGCATCTCCGCGCTGTATGACCGAAACACGCCGCACCTTTTATGAGAGTACCCCCTGGTACCCTAACCCTAAACCCTAAATGCCCTAAATACCCCAAAATAGCATACCCTAAAGACCCTCAAGCCTTAATGCCCTAAATACCCTAAATACCTTAAGGACCCTAAAGACCCTAAATACCTTAAAGACCCTAAATACCTTAAAGACCCGAAAAACCCTAAATACCCCAAGACCCTTAATACCCTAAAGACCCTGAACCACCCCAAACCCCCTAAAGGCCCGAAAAAAACCCTAAATACCCACAAAGGGCTGAGGAAGAACCCCCACCCCTTCTCCCAACACCCCCCCAAAAGAGGGCGAAGGCTCCTTGGTTCTTAGTTTTCAATGGGGGGAAATGGATCTTTATGATCGGCCCCTTAAGGTCCCCCAAAAGTAGTTTCAAAAACCCGATTCCTCCATTCCCTGCTAAGAGCCAGTCAGTTATGGGGGTTTTGAGGATGGTCCAAGGTTCCTAAGATGCCGTCTTCCCAAACCTCAGAAGGGGTGCCCCCACCTTGCCCTTCGGCTCTGGGGTCTGCAAGATAAACTCATGCACCTCCTGAGCTGGGCCCTGCTTTCTTCCGTGCCACCTTTTCTTTTCTTTTTTCTTTTGGATAAGGCTTTTCGTTTTTTGTTTTTTCTTCTTTATTATTAATATATTCTTTTTTTGTTTGGGGGGGGGCTGGGGTTTAGGGTTTAAGGGGGCGAGCACGTGTTCTTGTGGTTTCTCTCTTTTTGCTTTTGGCTTTTGTCAGGAGGGGGCAAGGTCAGTTCTTCGAAAGTTGAGCGTCTTCCTTGAGGTGAGGGTGTGCAGGTTAGGGTTTAGGGCTTGGCGTTGTGGGATGCTCAGCTGAGGGCTGTACTACACCATGCCCACATAGACATATCATCTGTGCGAACACTCATATATCGTTCAACTTCCTTTGGCTTTCGTGCCCAGAGAGCCCAGCAGCCCTTAATCGAGGAACATGCTTAGAATCAATTGGTACTCATTCAGGCCCCTATATTTCAAGGTAGATTCCTTCAAAGGCTTTGTACAAGCCTTATTAAAAAAATCCTTGTGAACCAAAAACTCGATAATCGAAGCGATATTCCTTTGGAGGGGTGTCCCTAAACGCAACCCCTCTATCCTAAACCCTCAAGCCCCTAGACCCTCAAATTCTGAACCCACACAGAAAAACCTGATGGAACCCTTAAGGGTTCCCCTTAAAGGAACTCTTAAGGAACTCTAGGATTTCCCTTGAAGGAACTTTAAAGGAACCCCTAAGGGTTCTCCTTGGAGGAACTCTTAAGGAACCCTAAGATTTCCCCTTAAAAGGAGCTCTTAAGGAACCCTTTTTAGGGTTCCCTTAGAGAAACTCTTAAGGAACCCTACAAGGGTTCCCTAAAAGAAACTCTTAAGGAAATCTAAGACTTTCCTTTAAACGGACTCTGAAGGAACCCTATAAGGGTTCCCTAAAAGGAAGCCCCTAAACCCTAAACCCTAAACCCTAGCCCCTGTGGAAATCTCCCCCCAAAACTCCCCCCAAAAGAAAGCGAGGCCCAAGCGAAGTCTACCGCGGCCGCGGCTGCGCTCGAACTCGAAAGGCGCTGAACCTTCGTCGGAGATGCCTGAGGGTTTAGGGGTTTAGGGTTTAGGGGTTTAGGGGTTTAGGAAGTTTAGGGGTTTAGGGGTTTCAGGGTTTAGGGGTTTCAGGGTTTAGGGGTTTAAGGTTCAGGGTTTAGGGGTTTAGGGTTTAGGGGTTTAGGGTTTCCCGGCTCGAGCAGTTTTGAAGAGGAGTTGTATTCACGGTTTAGACATAACACCCACCCACCCTCAGAATC
>CAJNJA010005687.1:511-17512 GCA_905231915.1 Symbiodinium necroappetens
ACCCTAAACCCTAAACCTTGAAACTGGAAGAGCCTGGACCTATTCTGAAGCTCGAGGTTCTTCTGAAGAAGTCAAAAACCCTGCATTCTCCATCATACGGAACAGATCACACCTCCTATAGGAGCCTTCATGATTCAGGATATACTAGTATGCTTGGTGGTATATGGTCATATAGGAACCTGGTGAAGAAACCCTGGGTCTTTACTAAGGTTCTTAATATGAAACCTTATATATGTGGGGTTATAGGGCAAGGGTTTCTTTATCAGGTTCCTACATTAGTATAAATGCATACATAAATATAAATATATATATAAATATATATATATATATACAAATAAATACATAAATAAATAAGTGTGTATATATAGATACATATAAACAAATATATATAATATAAACATATACATATGCATATACACATACATATACAGATCATACATATATATATATATACATACACACATACATATGCAGATCATATACATATGCATATACATATACCTATACCTGTACGTGTACATATACATATACAGATCATTCATATATATATATACACATACATATACACATACATATACATAGACATATGCATATACATATACATATACATATACATGTACATATACATATACATATATATATATACATGTATATATACATGTATGTATTTATGTATTCATTTATGCGTTCATTTATTTACATTTACATTTACATTAATTTTTATATCTATATTTATTCAAGTATACATATACATATGATAGTCTTCTCAGTCTATGATAGCATCTTCTAGTCTAGGGCACTTGAGGTTAGGTACGCCGGACTTTGTAAATGAACAGCAAAAGTCGGTTGCACAGCTCTCTGTTGGGCCCGGGCCGTGCTGCCTGGTCGAGTCAAGCGCTTAGGGCTTCGGGTTTAGGATTTAAGGCTTTAGGGTTTAGGGGTTAGGGCTTCGGGTTTAGGGTTTAGGGCTTCGGACCTGGGCTTAGGGTAAACTCTTTTTGAATTTCAAGGGATTCGGGCAGTTTAGAATTTGGGTTTGTCGATTGAAGGTTGGGTGCTTCAGGCTGTGGTGTGGATTTCTGTTTGCGCCTTTACCGGTTTAGGGTTTAGGGTTTAGGGTTTGGGGTTTAGGGGGTTTAGCGGGTTTAGGGTTTAGGGGTAAGGTTCACTGTTTGGGATGTAGGGGTGTCTAGCACGGCATGCATGTACTTCCGATTGCCTCCCAGGCCGGTTCCACAGAAGCCCAAACCCTAAACCCTAAACCCCCTAAACCCTAAACCCCAACCCTTAAACCTCCTAAACCCTAAACCCCCTAAACCCTAAACCCTAAGCCTTAACCCTCCTAAACCCGAAACCCTCTAAACCCTAAATTCACTCAGCCCATGAGCCCCTGAAAGCGCCGAAAGGGCGCTCGCTTCCGGCGCCTCGGAAGGACGAGGGCCAGGGCCGGTTCGCTGTGAAGGAGCTCGAATAGATCTGCCTGGCTTTAAGTGGGGGTTAGGGTTTTAGGGTTTGGGGTTTAGGGTTTAGGGTTTAGGGTTTTGATTTAGGGTTTAGGGTTGAGGGTTTATGGTTTAGGTGGCGGAGTTTGGGGGGGGGGGGAGGATTAGGGTATTAGGGGGTTTTAGAGAGGTTTCAGGGTGTTTTAGGGTTTGAGGTGGTCTTAGGGGTTCAGGGGCTTTTTTGCGATTCAGGGGGGTTTTCGGTTGGGATTGTGCGTGGGTTTTGTGGCTTCGGGTTTCGGGTTTAGGGCCTAGGTGGAGCTTTTCGGTTTGAGGCGGCTTGGTGGTTTTTTCAGGGTTTGCGGGTGAGGGTGCGCGGTTTATGGTGATATTTCCCGGTTTAGGGTTCGAGGGTTTAGGGGTTCAGGGTCAAAGGGTTTAAGAGTTTAAGGCTTAAGGGTTCAAGGGTTTAGAGGTTTAGGGCTTAAGGGTTCTAAAGTCCTTTTGTGGGGATGCTTTAGGGTTTAGGGCTGTAAGGTTCAGAGGTACAGGGTTTAAGGCTTTGACCGCAAGGGTTTATTTGAAGCAGAAGCCTGTCGGAGTCTTTCTGGGTTTGCAGAGGTGGCTTGCCATGTTTTGAATACCGAAATCCCCTCGTCCACTGGAGCCCAGCACCATCGCGTCAGAAAAAGACGCTCACCCCCAGTCGAAAGCCAGCCCGAAACCCGACACTCTCAACCCAAAAAGCAACAGAAGAGAAACCATGTACACTACGCCCTACATAAACCCCAAACCCTACACCCTAAACCCAAAACCCTAAACCCCAACACCCAAACCCTAAACCCTAAACCCCAAACCCTAAACCCGAAACCCCAACCCTAAACCTTCGTCTTCTAGGCCCAACCCGACATCCGGCTACTGCTGGGCTCACGCAAAGAAGTCGTAGAAGCTCTCGACGACCCCGGGGCCACCGGGAACTGCCCCTGTTGAGTGACGGGCGAACTTAGAGGGTTCAGGATGTAGGGCTTAAGGTTTAGGGGTTTTTAGGGTCTTAGAGTGTAGGGTTTAGGGTTTAGGCGTCCTAGTGTGTAGGGCTTAAGGTTTAGGGTTTTTAGGGTCTTAGAGTGTAGGGTTCAGGGTTTAGGCGTCCTAGTGTGTAGGGCTTCGGGTTTAGGGTTAGTGTGTAGGGCTTAGGGTTTAGGCGTCTTAGCGTGTAGGGCTTCGGGTTTAGGGTTTTAGGGTCTTAGTGTGTAGGGCTTAGGGTTTAGGGGTCTTAGTGTGTAGTGTGTAGGGCTTAGGATTTGGGGTTTAGGGTTTAGGGTGTATCGGGCTTTGGGTTACTTGGTTACCATAGGAGGGTACTACAACAGGTAGAACAAAGGGCTGCTCGAAGAGTCCGAGCTTTCGGTTACAAGGTATAGAAACCCTGAACCGTAAACCCGAAACCCTAATTACACCCTAAACCCTAAACCCTGAACCTTAAAACCATAAACCCTAAACCTTAAACCCTAAAGCCTAAACCCGAGCTCAGACCTGACCGATTTGCGGCGGATTTCCGGTGCGCCTTTGCTTGACCTCCCAATAGTGCCAGGTTGTGGCTACAAATTCCCTTAACCCTAAAACCCTAAACCCTCGACCCTACACCCTCAAAAAATAACTTGAAAAAAACCCTGAAATTAAGCCCCTAGGACCGGACGCTCGGTTGTGAAGCCCTATATAAGACGCATATTCAAGCCCAAATACCGGCCTGGTTGCCAGGCCGGTAATTACTTGATGCTTGAGAATTTTAGGGTTTAGGTTTCAGGGCGCAGAATTTTAGGGGTTCAGGGTTTGGGGTTTAGGGTGCAGGGGGCCAGATACGCCAAAGTCGAATCGCCGTGGAAGTTTTGGGCGGTACCCCATGGTGTGAGCACGGAATTCCTGCGTGACATCGGCCGCATTCGGGGGATCTTGCATCACGGCGAGATCTCAGTGACTTGGGTTCCAAGTAATTGCCCTAAAACCGCTGCTGTCTCCGGATCTTGATGTTATAACTCGCAGTACAGGGCTACAGGAATGGATGGTCTACAGTCATGTTTCGATTCTCGTAACGGTTCAACACGTCGAGATGGGCAATCTGAAGGAAGAGCAAAAAAACCCAAGGACATTTATTTATTCCCATCATTCAAACCGGAACCCCAGGGAGACCGTGGCATGGGGATGGGGTAAAAAAAAGCATATCCAGGGACGGCGATGATGATGCGAAAAGGATGATGCCCGGGCCTGTTTTGGCACTCGAATCTTGCGCGGCAACCATCGCGACAAAGCCTGGCAGAAGACAGCCCCCTCGTGTGCAATCTGGGTTCATCTTCCGCAGGTTCTGCGGAAGCGGGCCTGGTCCCTTCACGGTTTGGGGAATGGGATAAGGACCCTAAACCCTAAACCCTGCACCCTAAACCCTAAACCCCTAAACCTAAACCCTAAACCTGCGGCTGGTCGAGGCCAGAGGTAGGTTGAGCGAGCTTTCCCGATCAAGGAACGCCACCACACGGGAGACAAGTTGAGTGCCTGCTTCTGCTGATGACGCTAGCTGCTGCATGCAAGCCACCTACAGGTAGCTTCGACAAGCATCTTTAGGGGTTAAGGGCGAAGGGGTTTAGGGTTTAGGGTTTAGGGTTTAGGGTTTAGGGTATGCTCCGCCTGCCTCCTCCAACTTTGCACCAACTTCTGGAAAGATGCTCGAAGCGGCTTGAGCAAAGCTTGCACAGGTTGACAAGCGCCGGGCGAGATGAGCACTACATGGGAGGTGCAATTTTAGAGAGATCCCTTGTAGATCTCATACCCCCTTATAGAAGCCCTACGGGCGTCCCACTTCCCAAGCCTCAAAGCCAATGATCCTAAGTCCACAGAGGCCCCCAAACTCCCCAAGAGAGAGGGCTCAGCAGCAGCTGGGTTCCTGTGACCAAACGTAATTTGAGCAATCACGGTTTAGGGTTTAGGGCTATTCTCGCAACTTCAATGAAATTCCGGAATAAGATTCCAGGCTAGAACAGGCTTGCTTTAACGGCTCCTGTACACTGCGAACTGAAAAGATCCTGAAGGGCAGTCCTGTCGTTTTCGCTGTGGGCTCTCGCAACTCTGCACCCAGAGTCGCACGCAGTCTTGGTGTGGGTTCGGCTCTGCAACAGAGACCGAGAAACCGCAACACGATTGTCGCAGCTCAGACAACACGACTAACGGTAATAACAGTATCAACAGTAGTAGCAATAACGGGTGATCATAACCATCATCACAATAACAATACTAGTTAAAATAGCCATAATAGTCAATAAACATAACAATGGTAGCTCGGCGATGCAGCGACCACCAAAGCGACTGGAACTCAGTCAAACTCACCCCTCTGCTCCTCGGCGAATGCAGACGTTTTGTCGAAAGGCCGAGTCAGAAATGAGCACAAAAAACAACATGGGAGTTTCGCAAGCTTTCAGAGATCTCCGTGACAGAAATCCCTCGTCTGGAGGATCTCACTCTTCAGATGAAGTAAAGATTCACACCAAGGAAGGGCAACCTTTCTGCTGAGAAACTCCCAAAACGAACCTTACCGCTTCCTACCCAGCGAATTCCTAAGCACCGCCCCTCTTCCTCTTCCGCAAGGCCTTCGACTTCGGGCTCGAGTTGTTTGAGGTTTGGGATGCTGAACGGTTAAGGTTTAGGGTTTAGGGCTTCGGGTTTAGGGTTTTGGGCGTCGGGTTTAGGGTTTTGGGTTTAGGGTTTGGGGTTTCGGCTTAAACATGGTCCAGCTGGCAGGTCTACCGTAGGATCGGCACACCCGATCGTTCCCGGTGGAGGACTCTGGACCTGCTTGCGCCTGTGGCGTTGTGCAATATGTCCTCGGCATTCAAACTTTAGGGGCTCAGGGCTTCGGGATCGCATTGAGAGCATGGCGCTGCTGCGTTCTAAACACCCAGGTAACCCTGAACACCCTAAACCCTAAACCCTAAACCCAAGTAACCCCAAAACCCTAAACCCAAGTGGCCCTAAACCTTAAATCCTAAACCCAAGCAATCCTAAACCCTAAGCCCTAAACCCCAAACCCAAGTAACCCTAAACCCTAAACCCTGAACCCAAGCCTTGAAATCACCAGAAACCCAGGGAGCCTCTCAAGCCCGACTCCCAAAAGCCCCGAGTACCTTTGAACAGAAGACAGGCTTTCGGGGTTTCGGGTTGAGGGGGTTTTCGGGTTTAGGGTTTCGGGTTTTCGGGTTCTTGGGTTTAGGGTTTAGGGTTTTTCGGGTTTTCGGGTTTAGGGTTTAGGGTTGGTCGGGTTTAGGGTTTAGGGTTTAGGGCTTTCGGGTTCAGGGACACTCCAGAAAACCCCAGAAACCGACCACAAATTACTAGACACCTCCTCTTCCCACACCGGGAACCCTAAACCCTAAACCCATACCCGTTCTTCAACTTGCGACCCTAACCCCAAAGCCCTGAGCTCTGAAACCCGACACCCGAAAGCCGAGGCCCTAAAGACTCAATCTGAAACCCCTAAGCCCTTAACGCTTCGGTGTGCAGGGTTTAAACCCCAAGCCCTAAGCCCCGAATCCATCACCTTAATCATCTGGCTAGTTCTCTAAAATAGGGTCCCTCTTTGGCTCCCCAATATAGTACGGCACCCTTAAAATTAACGCCTCTAAAGGGGACCCTGATTTGGAAGACTACCCATCTGCTTCCCTGCCTTCGCTATCTTCCCCAGGACTATAGGCTTCTTCGCCGGCACGCGCCTCTTTCGCAGAGTGGCCTTCGAGAGTTTACGCTTGAGGGTTTCGGGTGTAGGGTTGAAGGCTTAGGGCTTCGGGTTTGGGGCTCAGGGCTTTAGGACTGCAGGCTTTACGGTGTAGGGCCCGGGGCTTCGGCTTTAGGGGGCTTGGCTTAGGGCTTGAAGTTTGAGGCGTACTTGTGCAGCTCAATGTGGGCATCTACCGACGAACCTTTCGCAGCCTCCGTGGGGATTACATTCCCCCCACCCAAAAAGCTCAAAGTTTATGTGCTTACTCGACTCCCAAGAAGAAACCCGGAACCCCCTTCCGGGAGCCAAGGCATCCTAACACCGCGAAGGACCTTGCTACTGTCGTTGTACCTCGACACCTTGGACCCAAAAAAAATCCAAAACCCAAAAATCCCAAACCCGAGACCCTAGAACCCTAAATCCCAAACCCGAGACCCTAGAACCCAAAAACCCTCAACCTTCCTTCCCCGAGCCACCTTCGCCTGGCCATCCGAAAAGCGCTCTCGGAAACGACTTGGCCACTCTCTCCACGCGTCCGGGCCCAACTCAAACCTGGGCTTTTGGGCTTTCGGCTTCGGGCTTAGGGTTTAGGGCTTAGGGTTTAGGGTTTAGGGCTTCGGCTTGAGGGTTTGGGGTTTGAGCTACTACGGGTAGGGCCTACAGTGGGATTTTGGGATCCGGACTCGGGTTTCGAGTTCCACAGGGCGCTGTGTTCATAGTGGGTACAGTCAGGGTTTAGAAACGACTCTTATGGGACTTTCCGAAAATTAGGGTACCTTAATTTTGGGGTCCTTATAATAAGGATCCTACTATTTAGGGTACGAAATTAGGGTCCCCTATTTTCGGAAACCCCCATATTGTGCGGATGTAGGGGCTTCGGGTTGACGCTAGCCCTAAACCCTAAACCCTAAACCCTAAAGCCTAAAGCCTAAACCCTAAACCCTAAAGCCTAAACCCTAAACCCCAAACCCCAAAGCGTTCGGGCTTGAAGATCGAGGTGCAAAGGTGGTTTGGCGTCCCGGCTTTTATGGCTGCGGGCTTTGGAGGCTGGGTTGCAGGATTCTTGGGGTTTAAGGTGGTTTTGGGTTTTGGGTTTAGGGGTTTAGGGGTTTAGGGTTTAGGGTTCAAGGTTTGGGGTCTCTTGACATGAGGGTGTACGGTGGTTGGCACAGTGGGCTTTGCATTGCCGGGTCTGGTGTTAAGGCTTTTCGCCTTGGAACGTGCAGGGTATAAGATCACTACCATTAGCACGACTCTGGGCATAAGCTTAGGGCCCCGCGTTTCCAAGCATTATCTGTGCAGCCCTTTTGACATGAGCACCATACGAACCCTGCAAAAACCCCCCAGGCTCTGCACGTGCCACGAAAACCTGTACTAACCCCGAGCCCTGCTCCCTAAACTCATGCTCAACCCTACCCTGAGACCTTAAACAAATCCCTACACCCTAAGCCCCGAATTCTGACCCGACCCAACCCTTTGTGACCAGCCTACGTTAAACGAAAACCCCTACACCCCAAACCCTAAACCCCAAACCCCAAACCCCCAAACCCTAAACCCTAAACTCCAAACCCCAAACCCTAAACCCCAAACCCTAAACCCTAATGGAAAAAACCTGTGCCATTCCCTCAAGGGCTCCAAACCCTGTTCGTGGGGCTTAGGGTTTGGGGATTCAGATCTAGGATTTAACGGCTTAGGGTGTGGGTGAGTAGGATTTAGGATCTAAAGTATAGGTTTAGGGTCTGGGGTTTAGGGTTTTTTGTTTTAGGGTTTAGGGTGCAGCGTCTAGGGTTTAGGGCAGTTTAGCTTTGCGGGCTAAGGCTTAAGGTTTACGTTTGAAGCGTTGAACTTAAGGAGTTGTTGCTTGTTGCTAAAGGGCCTTGGAACACTTTAACTTTGTGGAAGATTGAGAAACCGCGGGGTAGGA
Source organism: Symbiodinium necroappetens (assembly GCA_905231915.1). Taxonomy (NCBI): domain Eukaryota; class Dinophyceae; order Suessiales; family Symbiodiniaceae; genus Symbiodinium; species Symbiodinium necroappetens. Next base: position 8,637 of record CAJNJA010005687.1, read on the forward strand.
GAAGGCGCAAGAGACCAATCGACAAATCCAAACCCCAAACTAACCCTACAACCCGTGTAAAAGCCATGCGAAACGCGTAAAAAGCACAGCAACACCAACTAAACCCTATTGGAACCCCAAGAAAACCCTATCGAAGCCCACGGATAGATTCACTACAAAAAGCCCACTAAGTTAAAAAAGCACCAAACCCCATAGTGACTAAACCCTCTAAGAAGCATCCCAGAAGCTCAGGGCCCGTGACCAAGGCTTTCTCCAGACGCCTCTCGAAAGCTTCCTTGTCGAAGTGCCTCCCAATGAAAACCAGTTCCTGCCGTCAGAACATGAACTCTGTAAGTCCCCTAATATGGGTTACAATTGTTGCTTCCCCTACTTGGAACCAAACTTATAGCTGCCCATGAACCTCCAGGCAGTTTAGGTGGGTTCGGGGTGTAGGGTTTAGGGGCTTTCTGGGGGAGCGTGGCCTGTGCGGTCATACCATGTTTAAGGCTTCTTCAGATGGATGTAGGCTTTGTGCATAAAGCCCAAATCCCTAAACCCCAAAATCCCTATCCCTCAAGCCTGTAACCCTCAACCCTGAAGCCTAAACCGCCGTCCATGCCCTGTTGGGGGGGCGTTTCTGGGGAACAACGGACGAAGCTACCCTAAACTAAACCCTAAACCCGAACCACTCTGCAGCTCCAGGTTTGGGGAGTAGCCCCACTCAACGATATGGGTAGTTGTCTCAATCAGGGTCCCTTTTAGGGTCCTTCTTCTAAGGGTGCCGTACGATATTGGGGACCTAGAAAGGGACCCTAGTTTAGAGAACTGCCCACATGGCGGCCTTAGTAATGAGAGTAAGGGTTTTCTATTGGGCATATAGTGTCTTTCCAAGGCTTTGTAAAGTAGAAGCCAGAAAAGCTGGAACGCCATCATCCTTATACAGGCTCAACGTCGGGGGTTTACGGTCTAGGGCTCAGGGTTTAGGGGGTAGGGTTCCTAAACCCTAAACCCTAAACCCTAAACCGTTTCAAGGCTTCCCACACGAATTGTTCGACGGCTTTTGGATCGAACAAGCCACCTGGCGCATGTCTCCGTAGAGTGCCTCCCGATACTCGGGGGGAGTCTCCTCAGTTCGACAGAAGCTGGTTGGTTTAGGGTTTAGGGTTTAGGGCTTAGGGCTTAGGGCTTAGGGCTTAGGGTTTAGGGTTTAGGATTCTTTTTTGAGCTCCTTTTTCCGTCTGCAGGTACATGAGGGAGGATCTAGGGCCTCGGGGTTTAGGGGTAGAGGTTTTACGGGGGTTTAGGGTTTAGGGTTTGGGGTTTTAGGGTTTAGGGTTTAGGCTTTAGGGCTTTAGGGTTTAGGGTTAAGGGTTTGGGGTCTAAGGAGGGGGAGTCCCTCAGTTGCCGCTTCGGATTTGGGCTAGTATTAAGTATGCTGGACCTGTGGGACTGGAGAGATCTCAGATCCTCAAAAGAATCCACAACCCAAGGTCCTAGACCCTAAACCCTTAAAGCTAAAACCTGAGCCCCAATCCCTAAACCCAAGGGACTGGACCTTGGGGTTACATAGAGGCTATGTAAAGGGTAACATAAGGGTTATATAATATAGGGAGCCCTTTAAATCCTAAACCCTGCAAAACACGGTATGACCACAACGCCCAGGATCCGCGGGCCACTCCAAGAGATCGACGTTGCCATGGAGCCAATAGGGGCCGGCCTCAATTCTCTTCGTGCGGCCCGCCTCTGCAGCTTTGTTGGGGAATAAAAGTTCTAAACCCTAAACCTAAAACCCTAAACCCTAAAACCCTAAACCCTACACCCGAAAACCGTAAAACCCTAAAACCCTGGCCCCTGAAGCCAGCCTTAAGGCGGCTTAGGATTCAGGGTTCGGGGGTTTTGATGTGGCTCACTGCGGTAGAGGGTTTAGGGTTTAGGGTACCTACCCGCGGTTTCGTCGAAGGGAGGGCCCCCTCCCCCGTAGAATCCTAACAAGCAGGGACCATGAGGCACTCCTCCGGAACATGATAGTAGTAGAAGTGAAAACCTCGTGTCAAATACTCTGCTAGGCAGGCCGCGTCGTTCGAGCATCCGGTCCGCTACTCGCAAGAGGTCTTAGGGCAAGAAAGAGGCGGTAGGTCAAAACTTTTGTACCGCCGATGTATGGCATAGGGTTCAGGCCCAAGGAAACGAGCCTGGTGCCAAATCAAGGATCTATCCAGGCCGGCAACCCACAGAATACCTTTGGAGCGCATGATGCGATCATCCAGCCCATGACCTTGTATGCCGTGCAGGGGTCAAGGGACAGGTGAGGCTTGACCTGTCCCGTCTCTCAGGGCTTGTCTGTTTGGTTTCAGTGTGCACAGGCCTCATGCACAGCCCGGCCGTTGCCCATTGAGTGAACTGTGCAGGCTCGGCTCAACAGAGCAAATGTGCAACACCAGACGATAAAGCTGACAGCTAGCCCGAAACCCTCGATCCGGAACCCCAAGCCTTAAAGCGCTACAGCTACAGTCTTGCTCAAGCGCCATCCAGGAGCAAATAAGGCCATCCAGCCGCTGCGGGTGGAAGGGTCTCTGCATGCGAAAAACGAGACTGGAGATGCCGTACCTTGGCGACTAAGCCTGTCGGCGCTTCGGGTTCAGGATTGCAGGGTTTGGGGGATTAAGTATTACCTGAAAAGACAAGTAGCCCAAAATAACAGACTACCATACCCTAAAGTAGCCCATAATTGGCTCAAAGTAGCCCCTAAATACAGACTACTGGCTTTCCAGGTAAGTATGTGGGGTTCTGGATCTATAAATGGCAGCCCGGGCGTCTCCTCCGTCTCGGGCACATGGTTGCCCTGCAGTTCCTGGTACCAACCTGGCATCTCCTCCGAAGCGATGTAGAGCTTAGGGCTTAGGCAGAAAGATTAGGATTTCGGATTTAGAGTTTAGGGTTGAGGACTTAGGGGGTTTAGGGTCTAGGGTTCAAGGGTGTCGTACTACATTGGGGACCTAGAAAGGGACCCTAACTTGGAGAACTACCCATTTCGGATTTAGAGTTTAGGGTTTAGGACTACGGAGGTTTCAAGGCTTGTCAAGGAAAACCCAAGCTTCGCAGCGGAGGCTCTGCAACTTTCTTCGAAGCCCGGGGTTCAGGCTTCTGGACGTTTAGTTTTTAGGGTTTAGGCTTTGGGGTTTAGGGTTTAGGGTTCAGGCTTTGAAGTTTGATGAAGCCTGGAGCTTACGGCTCAGGGTGCGGGCTTCTGTTTAGAGATCATCTCCTGTGCTTCGTCCATGTTGAAGCTCTTGGTATTGAAGAGCAGCTTGAGGTCCACTTTCCTAGGCTCTTCACGCGGAGCCGATGGGAGGGTTGTGCAGCGGTTTTGAGGGCTTGCAAGCTTGTTAGTTCATAGTCTATGGGGCCGGTAGTAATTACAAACCAAGCTTCAAAACCGCAAAAACTGACGAACAGAATAGCGCTTGGGGGGTATGTTTGAGTCTTTTTATAGGGACACCAACTATCAGGAAACACAGTTGGTATTTATTCAGTCCGAGCTTCCCGAAGGTCGAACGGATGATCCGTGCTTTCGGGTTCAACCGTTTCAGGAGGCCCTCGACGTGCAAGGTTCTTTGTTCCGAGAGCAAATCGACCTGTCACCGGCTGCAACACTTCGGGTTAGGGCTAGGGTTCTTGGGATGTTTCGGATTAATTAGGGTTCTAGCGGGCTGGGGGTTGAGAGGTTTCGGAGTTTTGGGGAATTGGCGGTTTGGGGTTCGGTGTGGGTGATTCAGGGTTTGGGGCTTTGGGAAAGCAGTGCCTGCAGCAAAGGAGCAACCATCGAAGCAAAACGTGCGATTTCCCCTTCCTTATCATCGCCGTCATCACCGGCAGCAGCATCAACATCATCAACAACGTCACTATCGCAACAATCCCTACACCACTACACCCACACACCCCTAACCCCTAAACCCCTAAATTTTCAACCCGAGACACCCTAAACCCCTAAACCCTGAACCCTAAACCCGGACAAGAGATATAACACGCAATCGCTTTATGGATGATAGCAGCTAGTAAAACTTCTGGTACCTCTAGCTCACGTGAATCTGTGGCCTATGATTTTAGGGTTCGCTACGGTGCAAGCTATGATTATCGAGTTCGGGCTATTACTTTACGGCTCTTGTAGGGTTCAAGCTATGAGTTTGAGGTTTGAGCTATGATTTACGGCTCGGGCTGTAATTGTAGCTTCGGACCATGCGTTTAGGATGGAGTATGATATTAGGGTTCGGACTGTAACTTTAAGGTACGGACGATGTTATTAGGGCTCCGCCTGATTATGCTTGTGGGATTCGGGCCCGGGGTTTTGGGGTTCCGATTTGGCCTTGGCCCGCAAATATATGGCCGTCTTTGGTACATGAGAAAGAGAGGTTTAGTGGCTTAGGCTTAAGGGCTTAGGGCTTGACTGACTCTCAATAGACCGAAAACCTAGGCCGTATGCATGCACACAGCCCGAACCCCGGACCTTGTTCAAGACGATGATGTTGGCGCATTCTACCTGGAGCAATCGCAAGTCGAAGCAACGAAATTATGAGGTTCTTCTTATTCTAGCCAGGCCCTAAACCTAAACCCCAAACCCCAAACCCCAAACCGACCTCAACTAGTAGACAACAGGAGCCCCTTCAACCTCTGGACCTGCACCCCCCGTTCCAAACCCCTACACTACTCTCAGAGCGTCCCGAGCCCCCGCCCCCAGAACGGAAGATGGAGACCCTAAACCCTAAAGTCCTAAACCCTTAACCATGCTAGGAAAGGCAACATGCAGAACCCAGGCGCTTGGTCAACCAGCAGCTGCGCAATGGTGCGCCTTGCTCGGCTACAGAGGCTTCGGGTGGCCAATTTAAGGTTTACCTGGACTCTAAAGAACCTATCCTTTTCGGGATTCTTATTATAATTTTCGCATTTCAGTCCCCCGAAAAAGGTAAGTTATTTGGGGGTCCAGGTAGGCCTCGAGGGTTTAGGCGTTTAGGCTTTAAAATTCAGGGTAGCAAACTTAGGACTATGACCAGCTGATTGGGGGTCAACCCGATGCTTCGAGGCTGCGCGCTTTGGTCTCGGAAAGCTTTGGGGCCCTGGAATCTACCGCATCAAGTCTTTCGACTGGATTCATTGTTTCTGGTTCCCTGTTGGGGCCATATTCAAAGTGATCATTTTCAATCCTTATTAGGGTTGTACTATAACAAAAATGTAAAATTGCATCCAACAAGGATCCAAGTTTAGGGTCCATCAAGAAAGCTTCATTAAGATTCGTAAGGTAAAAGGTTTCAGGGAGGTGCGGCAGAAGCAGAAGCATGAACCGCAGGGCCATGAGACTGAGGAGCTGCGGTCGGTGAAACGAGCCGGGCATTTTTTGTGCTTACATTGTCAGCCACTTTCATCTTGAACACACCCCTTATCGCTCTGAATAGTCTGGTCATCCGAATCCTACGTCCCTAAAGCCTAAACCCAAAGACTATAATACACATTTAAAAACATCTTTGTCGCCGCGGTGCCGATCCGACTCTTCTGCTCCCAGCTCCTCCCTATCAACGAGCATCTGACCCATCTCATAGTCCCTCAAGAAGTTCAGTGCATCCACCACGGTCACCAGGGTGTCTAAACGGGCGACACTGCCAAGAAGGCTTTTACCATCGTACTCGCTAACGAAGGTGGTGGCCACCGGCATAGGCTCCGAGATGCCAGTGCTTTCGATAAGGAGGTAATCGAAACGACCCTCCACAGCTAGCTTCTTGACGTTCTCAATTAGATCCTCCCGCAGCGTGCAGCAAATGCAGCCATTCTGCATCTCCACCATCTTGTCCTTGCCTTTCAATATCTCGGCGCCGCTTTTCACCAGGAGGGCATCGATATTGACCGAAGCCATGTCATTCACGATCACAGCCACCCGGAGACCCTTTGGATTTAGGGCTTGGGAGCTGGGGCTTGGGTTTGAGGGCTTAGGCCTTGGGCGTTCGACTGTGGGATTTAAGGCTTATAGGGTTAATGGTTTAGGTTATTAGGGGCTTAGGGTTGCTTTGGATTTCGGGGTGTAAAGTCCTCTTGGTTCTGGAGCATGTGCGTCAGAAGGGTGGTCTTGCCGGCTCCCAGGAAGCCACTGAGCACGGTGACGGGGAGAAGGGCTTGTTTGCGCTGCTCTTCACCATGGCCCACTGCCGGCTGTTCGAGCATTTGTAAAGAATCCAACATCCCAAAACCCTAAACCCGAAAACGCACGGTTTAAGGTTTCGGGTTTTGGGCTTAGGGTTTAGGGCTGCGTGATTTCTGTGCCTCAACAGGTCAGCTCTCAATGCAAATTGCTGGAGCCCCGAACCCTCAAAGCCCATCTAAAAACTCGAGCCCGAGTTGGCAGCCCTGGCCACACAGCCATGGAGTATTGAAACCGCAAACTGCGGGAACGCCGAAAGCCTAGAAACCAGTACCATCAAGCCCGACATCGAAAGCAGCCTCCCTGCTGTCTCAACAACATCAGCAAGGTTCTCAAAAAGCGCTGTGCTAGCCTTTGCAATGCCCTAAACCCTAAAACCTAATCCCTAAACCCCTAATCCCTAAACCCTAAACTCTAAACCGTCAAGACTTCAGCCCTGAGTAAACACAGTAACCGTTCAGGAAAATGCTCCACCACGCAACAACAAGGCTACGGTTTTCTAGAGCGTAGGCAAAGCGAGTCGTCACGAATAACAAAGCAGGCTTGACAGAGAACTCTCTCGCTCAGCTTTTTGTTTTGGCTAGCCCGGAAAACGACTGCAGCTTTAAAAGCGGGAGGACCCTTTCGACCTTCGGTCAAAGCGGGGCTCGAGCCAAGCTGCTGTGCAGTCGTTTGCAAAAGCCCTGGAAAGAAACTGGCAAGCCCAAACCTCGCCAAAAAGCCCGAGAAAACAAAGTGAGGTTGAGGGCTCGTTCGGTGCTGCTACAAAGTGGGGACATGTCCCGCTCGTCAACGTCTATGAGACGAACCTGTGTTGGAAGGCTTTGGAGGCTGCCACTTCAAAAACATCCGAATACGATTGGCATCAGAAAAGCGATCAACGAGCTCGCTATGACCGTCCCGGCACCGGAGGCCAAGAGTTGAGGAGGGCGAAGCGGCGGTGGGCGCCATTCGCTGGAGCTGAGACAATGGGAAAATTGCAGTGTCTCTGCTTGCTGGGCTCAACTTGCGCCTGGAGGAAGAGGAGTCGGAGACTCGCATCCAGAACCGTGTTGCACTGTTGTGGCGGGTGGCGTAGACGTGCCTTGCAAATCTCACTTCAAGCGCCACCGAGACCATTGCACCCACAGTGCAAATTGCATAGTTGCTGAGCTGGTCCACCCCAGGCAAGGACGAACTTCAGGCATTCGCAGATCCTGAAGGCTCGGACGATCGACCTAAGAAAGCGTACAAGCAATTGCCTCTTTCAGAAGAAGCCCTGCATGATGCCTGCAAAGGCGTGCTGAATCCATAGACAGCTCAGCTGTGCTCGGTCCAAGCGAAATCCAACAGACTCTTTGCTAACTGATGCAAACAGGGTGAAAAGAATAATCTGAAACTGCAAGGCGATTAGATTGACCGCATTTCGTTCAGCATACAGTGGCGCACTCAGGGATCGGCCCTGAACTGCAAAAAGAGCAAACTACTGGGGGTCAACAACAGCGACCAGTTTTTGAGCGAGAATTCGGCTTCATGTTCTCGCACCTAAGAATCTATGGTTTTGACAAAGAACTGATTCTATGTCTTGCCATTTTGAACATTTGCTCCAAGCCAAGTTTGCTCGTCAACCTGTGGCCAGTATTGGCACAAAAAACGCATTTGTCCTTGGACACTCGGGACTCTTCAACACTCTCCAATACACATTTTTGAGCCAGTTTGAGGCTGGCTCCAACAAGGCTTCTTTTGCGCTGGGACGGTCTGCGGGAAGAAGCAGCTCAATGACAAAGTCAACCGTTTTCTAAACCTTTTTCTCAAAAACGTCCTTCCGATGCTATGAAGACATTTAGGAAAAAAAGAGGACGCCATTCCCGATACAAAACGCAAAACACGTCAATTCTGTCTGGAAAAGCTTGCCGGGCGCAGCGTCTCGCACGGTCAGTAGTTCTTTAATTACAAAGAAAGGAGCGAGCGGCCGGAGGCGCGCCGCCGAACGAAAAAGTGTCCTTTTTGGCAAGCCCTTTCAAAACTCTTTGGAAACGTTCCAAAACCCTCTAAAACCTCCTAAACACCCTGTAAACCCTCCAAAACTCTCTAAAACCTTTTCAAAACCTTCTCAAAACCTGCAAAACCCCTAACAACCCTTCTTAAAACCCTCAAAACCTTCTAAAACTCTTTAAAACCTTCTCAAAAACCTTCAGAAACCCTTTAAAACCTTCTTAAAACCTTTCAAAACCTTCCAAAATTCTCTAAAACCCATCTCAAAACCTTCAAAAACCCTTTAAAATCCTCTTACAACCTTTCAAAACCTTCTAAAACTCTCTAAAACCTTCTCCACACCTTCAAAAGCCTTTTAAAAACTCTTTAAAACCTTTTCAACCCTCGAAACCCTTTAAACCCTTCTTAAAAACGGGCTGCTCTTTTTTTCGACGCCGAAATGTCTTTTTCCAGACCGCGCGATTGGTCCTTCTTGTTTTCGAGCGCGATATGTCTTTTTTTCGACCTCCTGCTTTTTTTCGGCGCCGCCACCGCGATGAAGCCTAAAAAAGAGCACGATCTTTACCGCGGAACCAGGTCATAAAGGTTCATAACAGACCACTGCCGACCCCGTTTGGAAAATGATCTGGACTACAACGCTAATGACAGGTCCGTGGTCAAACAAACCGTGCATGGGTCCCACGTCGCTGTGTATTAAATTTTTAGAACCTAAACGGGGTGTGGGACCCGGTCCGAGAAA
>CAJNJA010005688.1:0-17511 GCA_905231915.1 Symbiodinium necroappetens
TTCTCTTCATAATCTGATTTTATACTGTTGCTGGCACACCCTACGTCCTTTGAAAGCTAAAGCTTGACTCCAGGCCCTAAACCCCTAACCCTGAACCTTAACCTTAAATCCTAAACTGTTGTCTCCGTCCTGTACAAAGTGGTGTCATTTCGAGTTTGCTGTCTTGTTCGAGATTCACGCAACATCTTGATGGTTTATTGCTGTTTGGGGTCTTCGCTGGTGTAATTTTTGTATTTATTCCTAGTAACCAAGTTCACCACTGCAGTGCACTGGTAAGCCGAAGCCAAAGGCCTCAAAGCTCACACTAGCAGCAAACAGGGTGATTTGCATGCAGGACCTTTGGTAAGGTGGGAGGAAGTCTTAGTTGCGACTAGAGCCAGCTCCCAGCAGAGTGAAACCCCAAGTCTATGGATTTTGACAGCAGATGCCGTTTGCCCACATCTTCTTTTGAAACAAGCCGAGGCCGTTCTTCAAATTCACTGTATGCTACCTGTACCGTCCTTTGTACAATGCCCGCTTACGCCCTGAAACAAAAGAGGTCGAGTTCCACCGAATGACGTGGAAAGGTGCATGAATGGTATGTAAGCAGTTCTTCAAAGTGCAGCTTCTTGTACTTGTGGATTGGATTTAGATCCAGCTATGCTGCTGTTGAACACTCGCGACACCTCGAGCTCACAAGAACTTCTGGCTAGATGCTTTGGTGACCGGACGGGGCACAGCTTGAACACAGCCAAAGCAACGCCCGACGGCGTAGCGGACTGCATCATCTTGCCGCTTGTCCTGCGACTCGTTCTAGGTGGCCCGGGCCGGGGCTAGTCTCCGAACATCCTAAACCCGAAACCTAAACGGACCTAAACCGGGCGGGTGCAGGGAAGTGGGCAGTCTTTGGTTGCTCAAAGCCTTCGATGGGTCAGTTTACGCCTTACACCACAGCATGCTCACCTGCATGTAGAACTCTCTTCCCCAACTGCTGGCCAAAGAAGAAGTCCTGGGCAAAACGCAAAGCCACCGGCAGCAGCAGGATCAGTGTTTTGTTGCTGAACTTGTGCCTGAAAGCTGAAAACTAGCTTTGTGAGATCTTCAGTCGAGGAAGCCGTTGGTGCGCGGTCGACCGGCAGGACCCTGTTCGATTTCTACTGCTGGGAGCAAAACGGCACGCCGGTCAGCCTCAGACTGAACTGAAGGGGGTTTAGGGCTTTAAGTTTATATATATATATATAGATAGATATATGTACATATATATATATATTAGGGTACACCCCAAACCATGAAGCCTGAACCCTAAACACCTGACGCAGAGGCTTCAAAAGCCCGATCCCAAGGGACTGCTCCACTCGAGCACCCAAAGGATCATGGGACTTCGCAACTGGGGCTAGAAAAGAGGTAACTACGAATGCAAATACTTCTAACCTCCATTCAAGGTCTGTACAACCTTACTTACTAAGTCGCCGGATCCTCCAAGTACGGCAAAGCTTGGGGATGTCCCTTCCCTGAACCTGAATTTCTTAAGTTTCACGCACCTTGACACCTCCGCCAAGTTCAGGAACACAGGCTGCTGGTTGTCCGGTGCCTGGCGAAGGCGATGCTTTGCTCTTCTTGGGCCACCCTGCCTTTTCATCTTCTAAGTTTACGCAAAATCCTGAGCCTACCTAACACCTATCTCGATGATTGCAGGACTTTCTGAACTGCACGAGTCTTGGAAGGCCATGGGTTTCGGGCTGCCTTGTGAAATCCCTTCTAGCATTTCACGGTTTCTTGTCCCTGAATGGAGCGAACGTTGCAAAGAATTCTAAAGACTTGGAGAGGAACCCGCAGACACCCTAAACTCAAGACTGTTGAATGCCCGAAGACAAGCTGTGTCGAAGTCATTCAAAAAGTCGACAGCCAGGTGCAGCACATGTAAAATGCAAAAAGGGCGTGAAGACGCGAGAGAGGCAGAGAGACGGAAACAGCTACACTCCGCCAACGGTGTTGCATATTATCCTATTACACTATGCTAAATTATATTACATCATGTCATGTTACAATAATATTTTATGTCTATCAATTCTATTCTGTTATAGGATAATTAGCAGAGAGAGAGAGAGAGAGAAGCACACCATGTGACAGGACCAGCCGGAGAAACTGAGCTGAGAGACAAGGCAAAACCGTCTACATAATCAAACATAGCGACGTCAATAATTACGATACATAAAGCTTTGGTGACCCCTTCTAGCATAGTTATACACGGATCATAAGGGGACATTGATTGAACTTATTCCGACCCCATTTATTACAAGGCACTCGGGGCTTTGAGGGACAGGAGCAGCTGTGAGAATTGAATTTGGGACACTGGGAGTCGCGAGCCAGGCGAGAATTTGAGAGTGGTTAGCCGCTGTTTGCTCTGGAGAGCAAAGCGGAAAGAGGAACAAGTCTTGTGAAAGGAAACGAAGGGCTGAGAAAGGGAGGAGATGAGAGGAGCATCCCACGTGCCAGGAGCGACATCGAGAATGCGAAATGGACTCTACGAATTCGAAAGGGACAAGACGGCCGTTTGACAAGCCCAGCGACATTTGAGAACCGCCGTCAGAGGGACTAAAGTCTAAAGAGCTCGGGCCGATCGAAATCGAGGGTGACCGAGGGCTCCAGGAGTCTACAAGATCATAGGAGTTAGAATTAGGGGGACCCTTGAGGATACAGACCCTTTCAACAGGGTCCCCTTCTACAAGAGCCATGAGTAGCGTTAAGACGGGTCCCCTTTAAGGGGTCTCCCTAATACTACCCACAAAATCAAGCACACAAAAGTGAACTCAGCCAGAGGAGTGGAGGTCGAAGCGCTTGGGGTCTTGTTTGAGAGGGGGAAACGGTGGCAACTTGTGGCCGGAATGAGGTACTTTCAAGTATCAATATAGTAAGTAGTTTACCTAAAAGCACAAGTTTGCGGGTCAACGCAGGATCGAGGGTGTAGGTGGAAAGTACCGAGTACAGTTTCTCGTCCCCAAACCTCTCTCCAAAAAATGCCTCTACTCTGAATCTGATGAAACAGGCTAAGCCACTAGGGCGTAAACCAAAAAAACTCTACTCTAAACGCTCAAACCCGAAACCATAAACAACCCCCAAACCCCCAAACGCTCCCTTCATGATGTCATGGGAGTACCTCCTTCTTTAGCCGCTCGAGAAGCTGCTCTGCGACCTTCCAACCGCAAAGCTCAATGGTCTTGCCAGATCGCGTAATGTCGTTTAGGGTCTGGGCTTCGGGGTTTTACCGTTTAGGGCTTCAGGACTTTAGGGGTTATAAGGTTTAGGGCTTCAGGTTTTTCACAGAGATTTAGCGGTTTTGGGTTATCTGTTTATTTGTCAATGTAACGTTGTGTAAATAAAAATGTGAGCATATCTAGTCTAGTTGTTCTGTAGTCGCATTTCATGCATGTAGATGCATGCCTACGCATAGATGTATGTGTTTTTTTATCACCAATCGGCTGACCCCCCCCGCCAAACAACACACACAATAAATAAACAAACATGGCGAACATGCTGTTTCCGTGAATCCGAGAATCAGGCTTCTTGTCAGCTAAACCTAGGGACCCGCAACAGTCCCCATAAGGCCGAGACATCCCACAATCGCCCGATTATCTGTGATATCCCCCCCCGAAACGTTTATGCTTGAGTGTTCTTGGGCTCCTAAAGTCTTAAAGACTAACATCGTTCGGCTAGTGACCTAGTGAAGTCGAGCCACGACACTGAACCGTTCCCATCCCGACCAGGTCCTGCTGCCTCCCCCGTGCCGCACAGCGCCACGGAGCCAAGGCCGTGCGAAGAAGCCCCCCTGCAATAGGCGCTCGTGCTCCCAATGCAATATGAGCCGGGGATTGTCCTATCTTGTTGTGAGATAGTTAGAGGTCTGAGTCAACCAAGATGTAACAACATGGCTAAAGGATTGCAGCGGTTCGCTGACAAAGCCGCCAGTCAACCCATGTTGCTTTTGCTGAGCAGCCGCGGTCGCATCCAGTCCGCCCAAAGCCAACATGAAACATTTCAATTTTACCATGAAGTGAAAGCTCGGCAACCCCGGCGGTCCAACACATACTCTACAACAGCGATGCAAATTCTCAGCCGGACACACGGCCATCGTTTCTTGTAAATTGCTTCTTCCCAACTCGCTGCTACTGTTTCTGAGACTTGGATGATCCCTTGGATGATCCCACGAAACCGCACGAGGCCGCACCTCCCGGCTGTCACCGAGGACTTCGATGGAGCGGAGATGGAGTCAAACTTTGCGTTGATCTGCCCCGAACCCACATCTTTGCAGCAAGGCAGATTGTAGCTAGTAGCTAGCAGCTAGTAATTTGAAATCAGCACTTAGTAGGTGGTGGTGGTGGTGGTGGTGGTGGCGGTGGCGGCGGCGGTGGTGGTGGGGGTGGCGGTGGCGGTGTTGGCGGCGGTGGCGGTGGCGGCGGTGTTTTCGGTCGCATTTGCTGTCAGTATTAGGTAGGGGACCGGCGGTAGCACTAGACGCAGTATTGCTGGGTGTGGCCACAGCGTTCGCTCAGCCTTGTTCATGGCCGCCGCCTGGTCCTGATCTGCTCGCCTGAACGGCAGACATGAAAGAACAATCGGAACCCTAGTCTGCTTTGCATGGTGACCAAGCAAACGTTTTCCCAAACAGCCTCCCGCCAGCCGGTTGTGCCTCTCTCAAGTCAAAACCCTGCTCATGGAAGGGCCTGTCTAGGGTTAGCCGAAGCAAAATACTTCAGGTGGACAGGGAGACAGGCGGCAGGTCGAGGCGATAAACTTCATCCCGAGCGAGTGATTGTATCCGTGGGGATCAAGACTCAGTTTCTCATGTTGCGTGGAGCTTGTTTGGAGAGTGAACTCAATGCTGCATCCCTATGTCAATGCTGAGCCAGAAGCTACCGCTGAATTCTCGATGCTTTATGGCCGGTGGAACGCGAAGGAACGCGTGCAGCTTGTTGGGTGTAGCACTCAGAGATACATCCAGATCCAAAGTGCTGACAACATGCCGACTGCGACAGAGCTCTGGATGAAATCTGTGCAAAATAATGTTTGTCTGCTTACGGCTTATGCCCTTTGATTGTCTAGACAGTCGAAGCTCGTGGCCAGCTTCGCATTGTTTCCTCATGGAAATACTACAGAGCACAGTTCATGCGGACCCAAACAAGTGCCGCAACTAACCACCTCACACCAAAAGACTTTAGAATTAGGACCTTGTGGCGTTGGGTTTGGGGAGTTGATTACTATAGGGGCTGTAATAATCAGAACAGGGTTTTGGGGTAGAATATACTATATACTCTTAATAAGGAACCCCCAAAATAGTATTGGTAAGTATTTAGGCCCCTGTATTACTCATGGCTTGGAAGAACTCCGGATTCTGGAGGCTTACTTAATGCATAAAAACAACTACCGGAGCCCGCGATGCATGTGTGGCTGCTCCACGAGTTGCCTGACTCGCTCCTGTCGGTCTTCCTCCATCTCATCCTGGGGTGTACGCTTAAGGTATCTTCGAAAGGCATAGAAGCATTCAGGGTGTTCTACTTCTACCTTGATTTCTTCAGGCCGTGAACAAAGGTAGGCTTCACGACTTCATGGTCCAGGAGCTTTGCCATGCCAATTCCTCGAGCGGTCAGCTCTTGAAAGCTTTGGATATTAGGGAGGGGAGAGTAGACTGCGTGATAGAGTCTTCTGGACCTGAAAGTGTTTCGACGTGTCGTTTCAGCCGTTTGGGTCTGAGACGAATTTGGAACCGCTCAACCGAAGTCACACAAATATAGGGGCCTTAAGCCTTATTTATAATTAGAACAGGGTGTTGGGGTATAACATACTTTACTTATATTCCACAGATTTTTCAGGTGTCTGGAAAGTAGGTGTTCCCTCTAGAAGAAGCATCCAATGGAGGTCCTGCTTATATAGAGAGAACACCTCCGCAGCGAACACCAGCAAAAACACCCTGATGTAACAAGAAACCCCCAGAATATAGTAAAGCCCTATGTTAGACCTCCGAAGCTCTCAAACCCCAAACACCAACGCCCATCCAAACCCCTCAAGCTCATCAACCTTAAACCCGAAACGCCCTAACCGCCCTAAACCCCGCCCGAAAAAGCTCCCCTAAACCCTATACCCTAAAACCCTAAACCCTGAAACCCTAAACTCTACAACCCTACGCCCTGAAACCCTAAAAACCCTAAACCCTAAAACCCTAATTCCTGAAACCCCTCCCGCTTCGTCTCCTCTAAAGCTTCGAGCTCGGCCTCCAGCTGTGCCAACTGCTCCGCTGCCTCGCAGGCTGCGGGACATCAGGATGGCAGGGTTTAGGGCTTTGGGGTTTATATAGGGGTTTAGGGTTTAGGGGTTTAGGGTTTAGGGGCTTATGGTTTAGGGTTTTGGGGTTTTGGGGTTTAGGGGTTTTGGGTTTAGGGGTTTAGGGTTTAGGGTTTAGGGCGGCCCAGAGAGAAAACAGGGTCCAGAGGGGCTACGAAGTAGGGTGTTATAGGAGGGCCCCCTTGTTGCTCCGTAAGCATGTTGTGAGGGAATATGTTGGGAAATATCATCGGAAGACTAGAATGACTAGAAGTAGTGGGCCTTGTAATTGTTAAAAGGATTCTAGCTTTGAGGTGTTCTAGATAGGCTTCAGGCTTTTGTGGTAATTTTGGCCTGAGTCTAGGAAACCCTAAACCCTAAACCCTAAGCCCTAGGGTTTGAGTGGGTTTGGGACTTCAGCGCCTGATTCCTTCGACGCCTTGAGGCGGTACGACCCACTGCCGCTTCCTTCCGAGCAGAGAAGGCTCGAGCCCCAGCAAGCGTTGCATTTCGGGTTTACCTATAGTCTCCATTGTAGTTCCTTCTTTTGGTTTAACCAACTCTATATTAAGGACCCTAAAAGGCAAGCCCAAAAAGGAACTACAATGGAGACTATAGGTAGTATTGCCGCCTTCATGGGAAAGAGTGTTGAGTGAGACGGTCGCATGGGAGGCTCGGTTCGCGATGGCTCGCCGAAATCCAGACCGGCCAAAGTTGTAGATCTGGCATTTCTGGAGGCGCCTGCTTCGTGGTAGCATTGGCATCCCGGCAGGTCTGGAGGTTTCAAAGGTTACCCTAGACATAATATGGGTAGTTCTCTAAATTGGGGGTCCCTGTTTAGGGTCCTTTTTATAAGGGTGAAACCCCTAAACCCCCATAAACCCCCAAAGCCCCCTCATAAACCCCTAAACCCCCAAGGCCCCCTAAACCCCCAAAATCCCCAAAACCCCCAAACACCCCCAAAACCCCCCCAAAAAACTCCCGAAGTCCTGGAAGGCCACGCTTCCTGCGCCCCGGGTGCCCGCAGATCCGCTGGTCCCCGGACCTCGCAGCCCCGAGCCGGCGCCGAAAGGGCCCAACGCGCCTCGGCTAGGGCTTAGAGGTAGGGGGGTTTAGGGGGTTTAGAGGTTTGGGGTTTAGGGGTTGAGGGGTTTAGGGGTTTAGGGTTTAGGGCTTTGGGGTTTAGGGGTTTAGGGCTTTAGGGTTTAGGGGTTCATGGGGGTTTATGGGGGTTATGGGGGTTTAGAGGTTCATGGGGGTTTAGTGGTTTGGGGTTTAGGGTTTAGGGTTTGAGGGGTTTAGGTATATGGTTTTAGGGCTTTAGGGTCTCGGATTTGGGTGGGTAGAATTTTGAGGTTTATGGGGTATATAGCAATATTATACGGGCTTGGTATATCTAGGTGCCGAAAGGGTCAGTAATATACTTGTAGTATAGTATAACCCAAAACCCTGTTGACATAATTACCGCTGCTGTTATTGCGGTCTTACCGCACTGCTCAGGGTTTGCACTGCTTTCGGGTTTATGGTCCTGGCTCCGCTTTCCGATACGTGAGGCTGCTTTTCAGGCAGGGTTTAGGGCTCAGGACCCTAGACCCTAAACCCTGAACACTGTCACTAAACCCTAAGCCCCTAAACCCTAGACCCTAAACCCCTAAACCCTAAACCCCTAAACCCCAAACCCTAAAAACTTCACAGTAGCTTTACAGTAGTTGTAAGCAGTTCCTCTTCATGATCGGCCCTGAGCTTGAAGCCGAGTTCGTGCTATATATTTCTTTACAGACGCTAGAGACCCCAAAGAAACCCTGAAAGAAATGGACCACCCCAGACCCTGAACCCTAAATCCTTAACTGAACCCTAACCCCAAAACAAGGGTTTGGGGGTAGGGTTTAGGGGTTGATGTAGTTAGAATAGGGTTTTAGGGTTCTAGAAGAGTCCCTTATTAGCAATGCCCTAAACCCTAAACCCCTAAACCCCTAAACCCTAAACCCTAAAGTTCCGTTTTATGGTGTTCTTTGCAGCGCAGAGGCAGCCTCGGGGGCTACGTCGCAGCTGAAGTCCTTGGCCGAGCAGGGTTTAGGGTTTACCTATAGTCTCCATTGTAGTTCCCTTTTTTTGGTTTAACCAAATCTATATTAAGGATCCTAAAGGGTAACCCAAAAAGGAACTACAATGGAGACTATAGGTAGGGTTTAGGGATAGAGGCCGGAATAATTGGTAATACTATTCCTGAGGGTTCTTTATTATAAGAACATACCTAGACTCCAAGACCCTATTCTAATTAATGCTGAGTTCTCGCGCTTCATGTTGGGTGCAGGATGTCAACTGGCTCAGGCCATATTACTGTAAACAGTAGCAGCAGCCTTCCTAAACTTCCAAAACACGCCGACACCACGACCCAAGCTCCAAAAGGCATGTGGCTTAGTGTTGCAGATTGACAGCGGTAGAGTTTTTAAGACTGGCTCCCTGAACTTACCCTAAAGCTAAACCCTAAACCCTGACTTGAGGTCCTTCGCGCGGAAGTCGCAGAAAGTCTTCAGCAAGGTCCGTCCTCCTTCAGTCCCCGCCTGAGACTCACGGTTTTGGGTTTAGGGTTTGGGTCATGGAGCTCACATGCGCCGGTCCTACCGGGGCTTGCTGATGGATTTGATCAGGCTTTCTAAGGATTCCTTATGATAACTCTGTATATCTACTGTAGGGGCCTTGATAATTAGAATAGGGTTTTGGGTTTTGGGCTCCTTAAAGCGAAAAGAATAAGGGACCCTCAGGAGTAGTATTGGTGAGTATTGAGGCTCCTATATTGCACTACTCGTCTTTGTACCCTACCGAAATTAAGCCTGTTCCACTTTATTCAGGCCGCCTTCAGTAGCTATGGTTTAGAGTTTAGGATCTAGAGTTTAGGGTTTAGGGAACCCTAAACCCCAAACCCTAAACCCTAAACCTAAACCCTAAACCCTAAACCGTGGCATTCCCGAAGCCACGACTCCCCCCAGAAAGTGCGCTCCGAGAGCCTCGCACGCAAGTAGAAGAACATGCCCAGAGAGCGAGAGCTTCTATAAGCTAGATGGGGCTGAAGTTATAAACAGGCCCTGGGGTGTAGAGTAGTATGAACAGAATATAAGGCTTCTATCACAAATATATATATATAATATAGGGCCTACTTAAAAGTTGAAGGTATATGATCTTTCTTGGGCTCTCCTGGTGTGACCGCGATCCCGAGGTATCCTTGGGCCTACACCGAGGTGCGGGCCTGATCGCATGGAAATCCTAAACCGAAAGCCCAAGTAGTAGGAAGAGTCGAGGCGTTCTGGCTGCGCGTGTCAGGGGTTCAGGGCAGTAGTGCGGAGCCAGAATGTATGAAGTGCCCGTAGGTAGTGTCAGTGGCGGTTCTCGTCGTCATCGCCGTAGCAAGTGTTGGGGGAGGTGACCGTCGTCAGTGTTTGCGAAGTGTGCCCTTGCTGCGGCGATTCTACGGCATCTCAACGAAACACAGGAGCCAATCGTGTGTCCCTACTGTTTGCCACACAGCTTTCGCTTCGCACACGTCCGGTCATGTTCAGACTACTGCGCCAGCGATGAAACGCCAAACCTGTTTCATGGTGCAGTTGCTGTGCCGCAAAACGCTAGACCCGATTCGTAGACGAAGCAGAGCGGCTTGTGACACCTGCTACATGATTTGACCGGAAGAGCTATGTGGCTACAAGTACCTGTTTCCTTCGCGGTGCTTGATCATCGCCCCCATGGCACGGACACAAGGCTTACAGGAGGCGCTCTCCTGCTTGACTCCGTCGCCGCCGGCTGGGCCTCCAGATTTGCGTCACCACACTGTGACGCTACACATCTATGATCTTCACCGACTAGTTCGTGGCGTGAACACCTTCATCAAGGGCATCCCGGGCATTTACCACACAGGACTTGAAGTGCATGGTCTCGAGTTCAGTTTTTCAAGCAGCGGCATTGTTGAATACTGCCCTCGAGGATTCGCAGGCCACCTATACAGGGAGTCTATGACCTTGGGAGCCACTTCTTTTTCGCAGGATGAGTTGAACCTGCTCTTGCAACGCTTCGGTTCAACATGGGTGGCTTCCGAGCACCACTGGATCCGGCGCAATTGCAGCGACTTCTCTGAGGCCTTCTGCGTGGCTCTGGGCGTTGCGCGGCCTCCTCGGAATTCACAGTTCTGCGCCTGCCTACCAGCGAAGGAGGCGTCACGCAACGCAGACCTGAAACGTGCCATCGCGGCTCGCGATTTCGTTGAAGGTCTGCGCGAGACTGGAGCAACGAGCCAGGAGGATTCCAGCCCGGTGAGCACCACACTGCCATCATTGCTTTGCAGCCCGCAGGCTGGAGAACACAAGGAAGTGGGCAACTCGTTCTGTTCGAGTTCCGGCCGGAATGACGCAAGCCCGCCGGCAGTGAGAAGCTTGCGGGTTGCAACGCGGGTGCTGCTGCCGCTGGGCTGCTTGCAGCGGTCGCAAGATTTCGATTGCGAGCAGCAGGCTGGGGCAGAGGAGATTGGAGATTTGACCAGGCTGCAAAGCCACTCAAACGCTCCGCGGACGACGTCAACAGCATCCATCGACAGCGTCGGCAGTGAAAGCTCCGAATCACATCCTTTGGCGCAGCTGAAGGAGGGCAAGCGACGAGGTCGGTCGCCCACTGTGCGGCTGTGTCGCAACAGCGACTGGGAGGTAATGCGGGCTGCGGCACGCATGCGCACGCAGATGAAAGCTGCGGGTGTCTACTTCCGCAAGAAGAAGAAGGAGGATGTGCCCTGGCCGGGCAGCCAGGACACGCGCTGGATGGACGCTTGTGGCTCTTCCATGTGAGATGAACGGGGCCAGATTCTATAAACGTCCAACACACGTGTGATGCCCCACACCTTCTTGCAGGCCTTGAAGGTGTTGTTCGTACTCGACTGGGGGTCACACGTGTAAGCCAATGTTTTTGCACGCGAGACCTTGAGACCTCATGTCATTTTGCACGTCCGAGATGTGCGTGAGAGCATAAACCATCCTAAACCCTTGCCCAGGTAGTATTAGGGAGACCCATGAAAGGGGACCCGTCTTAACCTTATTTATGGCTCTCTTACTTAAGGACCTTATTGAGAGGTCTATCTCCCCAAATTTCCCCCTATTCCTAAGTCCCACCCTTGCAGACATGGTGCTGGCAACCCCTGGGTTTCTGCTACGCAAAACCAGTCTTTCTCAAGACTGCCTGCTAAGCTACTCTGCTTCCAGGAGCTTGATTCCAAGTGCCAAGGTCTTGCCTCAAGTATTCTGAAGTCAGTGGTTGCAAACTCTGTGATGTGATGCCTGATTTATGGCGCAGTGGCTGTGCCGCAAAACGCGTGGAGGCTTGGTAGGTCCCCCTAAACCCTAAACTCTCAGCCCTAGGCTTTCTTCGGCAAGTCCGCTGCGAAACTCGTCTCATTTGCACGAGTTAAGTTCTAGCCGGGTTAAGGGCTTTAGGGTTTAGGGTTAGCCCACACCAAGGAGAAAATGAAAGGAAACGCTTGCGCGCACGTTTTCTTTGTTTTCTCTCACAGGCGAATAACCGAAAGATTTTCATATCAACTCCCCGACACTGCACCCCTACACCCGAGAACCCAAAGCCTAAACCCCTGAGGGCACATGGACATTGTCGTACCGTTTCTCCTTAAAAGAGCACCCCATGTGCGTAGGCCCCGGCAAGGACGCCGGTAACACGTCGAAGGCAGGAGCGGGTGCATGATTTAGATCAGCCTGTCCTTATTAATGACGTAGGGTTTGGGGCTTATTTGCTTAAATGGGGGATGGTTCGAGGAGGAGGTGCTAGGCATCTTAGGGACCTTAGGGAGTACTGGTGCTGCTGCTGTTGTGTTTTTTTGGTTTGCAGCACGTTTTCAGCTTATTCCGTTGTTGGTTGCATGCATGTTGTATATTTTTACTGACTTGTACAATGTGTGAATATATATATATATATATACATACACATGTGTCTATATATATATATATATACATATACACACACTATATAGACACCTGCATTTAGGTATACATTATGAATCCCGTCTCTCTGTCTGGTTAAACATGCACACATGTTAGTCGCAAAGTCTCTTTGAGATCATCAAGGTACAGCATCAGTGTCTTCGGTGATGCTTCCTATCAGTGTTGTTGCCTCTGTTGTGAGTTTTGACTTATGGTAGCAAGATACTGCTTGCATGGTCACAATTCTTCGAGCTATTCTTGTGATTTTAGATGATGTGATACCATAGTTGCGAAAATCTTGGAGCTAGAAGGCTTCAAATCTGTGTCATGACCATAGGTTTAGGGTTGCCAGTTCGTCACCTGGGTTTGGCCACCCCGCATCTGAAGTCGAGGTGCTTCGGCTAGAGCGGTGTGCAAAAACTACCACGGGAAGTAGAAGACGTATCATCGCCGTTGTGGTATTGACGGACTTACTCTGTGTCACTACATGGGGTCCTTTGCTACAAGTGCACAGCATGTCAGGCTCCAGGAGACCAGATTCGGTCAGTTGGAGCCAGGTGCACAGAGATGCATGGCTCTCCCAGAGAGCCCAATACCCCTTAATTAAGGAATCTACCTTAAATCATATTATTCAGGCCCCTATAATTTAAGGTATATTCCTTGATTAAGGGGTATTGGGTTCTTTGGGCATGACAAAATCGCAGCACCAGAGTGAGGAACAAAGGACCTGCTTTGAATGCCTGTCGAAGGAGCCAGAAGCAAAAGCCCCCCCCGAATTCTTGGAAGCTTCCTGAGGCGACGCCAGCCGCCCCGCCGGAACCCTGCAAGGAGCTGATGCCTGCAAAAGCTGCCACAGTCTTGACATGCCTGAGGCCTCATGCTGGTGTTTCACTGATTCATGAGGCCTTCCTTCATCATACCCATCATCAGCAGCAGCAGCAGCATCATCATCATCACGCGCTCGGTTTACCCAGGGGTCTTCCGCAGCCCTTTGGCTTTTGCAGCTTATTGAACCGAGAATCGTGAGCGAACTCCCCACCTGCCGACATGATCTTCGCCAGGTTGACATGCGCAGTCGCGCTTGCACTTGGAGCTGCAGCTGAGACTGACAGCCAGTGTGCGATGCAGCTTGGCACGAAGGCAGCTGGCAAGTCGAGTGCCGGCGTCTCGGTGGCCGCCAGCACCGAGATGTGGACTTTCGAGGACATCTTCGGCCACAAGGATGCGACTGCCCCCGCCTATGGCCAGGCAGAGGTGCAGGAGGCGCCTAAGCCTGCAGTCGCGTTGGCGGAGACAGATACCAAGCCTGTTGCAGCCCTTGACGCAACCGAGAAGGCTTCCACGGCTCATGCCGCCGAGACGGCGAAGCCTGGCAACAAGGCGAAGGAGTCCAAGGCAGTGGCTCATGCCGGTGCCTCGAAAGGCAAGGGCTCGGCGAACCAGACGGACTACGTGGTGGCTATGATCGAGAGCTTTCTGAAGAAGCCCCTTCCCCCGAAGAACGCGGACGTGTCTGAGACACGGCCCCTGGTGTTCATGCATCAGCATCGGGCTGGAGGCACTACCATGCGAAAGCTGTTGTACAACACGTCGCTTGCCCTGAAGATGAAGCCTCACATCCAGTGCTCCGGAAAAGTGGACTGCCGAGCATTCAAGAACACGGTCACCGATGCGGCAGTCTATGGCGGCGAGTTTTGCTGGCGGGAGATGATGACGTCGCTGTCCGGCAAGCAGGTCTCATGCTTGACTAACTTCCGCGAGCCCGTGGCACGCATCACATCGTGCTACGCACAGCGGCTGGTCCTGAAGAAGAAGGTGGCACCTTTCTGCATGGCCAAGTTGGACCCGCAGAAGCTCAAGACCCTTCTTGTGAACTACGGCTGCGTGAACGAGCCTTTCCGCCGGCTGGGTCAGTGCGGTGTGCAGACGCATGCGGATGCCACCGACAAGAAGGCGCGGATGCAGATTTGGAACAGCACACTGCGCAACCTTGCGGCTTGCGTGCCGGTCTTGGTCGACAAGCAGGACACCTACTCGGCCGCTGTGAAGCACTTCCCACAGTTCAAGCAGGCTTTCTGGCAGATGAAGAAGGAAAGGATGAACACGAACTCCTATCCCAAGGACTGCCAGATCCCCGGCACGCACGTGGCCGTGATCCAGGAGTTGGCAGCGCAGGAGACGCTCCTCTACGAGGCTGCGAGGAAGCGAGCTCTCGCCATCCACGCGCATGACTCGAGCTAGGCGGCCGCACTCACATTGAGTGCATGCCCATCTAGTGTGGAACTTTAGCAGAGCTGCACTTTAGCTGCAAGCAGCCAAAGTTGTTAATGCTGTCGGTGCCGATGGTGAAGCCATGCGGCACAGGCAGAAAATGCGGGCCTCAAGTCCAACGCTCGCAATCTGCGAGGTCTGGATTTGGGCGCTCTTCCCGCCGCAACTCGTTTGTGCCTGCCGCTACCAAAGCGGATGGTGTAGCAGGCTTTTTGAACACAGCGGGAATATGCCATCATTGCAAAACGGATATAACACGATGCTCCAGGCCTGCTTTAGAGCAACGGATGTAGATGCGTAGACAGAGGTAGACAGAGTACGTCTCGTGTCCGAATCTTCAGGAGGTTGGACGCCAGTCAAGGGCATCTTCGGTGCCGACACGCCCCTCCAGAAGATTCAGCCGCTTGGCTTGATTGGCACCTTTGCTCCGGACTGCAGATGTCTTGACTTGGCTGTTTGTAGCAATCACATTTGGATTTTGGATTTTAAATGCTCACACACACACACTCTCTCTCTCTCTCTCTCTGTCGGTACTGTAAATAGTATGTGTGTATCTATAATCATATACACACATACATACTCCATACTCACATAGATACAGATATACATACATACATCCATGCATGCCTGCGTGCATAAATACATACATACGTGTGTGTATGTTTATGTGTATATGTGTGTATGTGTATGTGTATGTATGTGTATGTAACAATGTATGTATATAGATGTATGTATATGGATATGTATGTACATGGTATATGTATATGCGCATGAATATGCATATGTGTATATATATATATGTATATATATATGGATATATGTGTGTATATATATATATCCATATATGCATGTAACATATATACATATGTAGATGTAGACGTGGATGGATGGATTGCTGGATGGATGGATGTCTACATATACACTATGTTCCGTGTTCGTGCTCGCAAGTGTCTGTGGGTGTGTCTCTCTCTCTCTCTCTCTCTCTGTGCGTGTGTGTAAAGTCTGAAGCCCTGCACCCTGAAATGTAAGAAGTCCGGGCCAGGCTGAGGCCCAGCTTTTTGCCTAAATCCCGATCCCAAGGGTCTGAACCTTCAAACCCACTCTCTGCCTTGGATCTGAAAAGCCGAAAAGGGGAGATACTGTTGATGATATAAATCCTGCATTACCTTAAGGACCCCAAAACTATGGGAATTGTGGTATACTCCTTATTGCGGGTACTGCAGGATTTATATCATCAGCCGTAGGACACGTGATGTCTCCTAGCTCCTGAGGTCGGCGAGATGGGCCTGTGGCCTTTGTGGAGGCCTCTGCGAAGGGGCCAGTGTGGCTTTCGTTCGAAACCATTCTCTTTCGGGTGTTCGAGGGGGCTGGGTTTAGGGTTTAAGGTTTCGGGTTTGGGGCCTCTAGGGCCTCACAGGGTTTGGGTTTAGGGTTTAGGGAAATGCTAGGCCGCTAGACGCGAGGGCTGAGGGTCTAGATGAGGGCCGAGGGCACAGTCTAGCCCGGTCTCAATGCGGCGATGATCACCACTTGTCAGTGTGTAGTTGTAGAGGTCGGCAAAAACCGGTAACAGTCTCTCCTAGTATCCCCCTTTTCAACAGTCCCTAGGCTGGCTCTGAGTTAAACTCCTCAGCCCCAGAAGCTTCCCTAAAAAGCCCTAAACCCCTAAACTGTGTGCAGGAGATGAGGTCGTATTGATGGTTTAGGTTTCTTTAAAAAAAGCTAGGTCGTACTTTATGGTTTGGGTTAAAAAAGCCCTCGTATGTAGGAGTTTAGGTATCATTTTAGAGTTGAGGCGTTTAGGGCCTAGAGATTCTAAACCCTAAACCCCTATAAACCCTAAATCCCAAAACCCCAAACCCTGAACCCTAAACCCCTAAATTAAACCCCAAACCCTAAACCCTAAACTGAGCAGGTTCCCGAAGCCGCTCCGGTGGAGCCTTTCTCCCCACCTCCAAGGAGGCCTGGCAACTTCGCGAGCTCCACGCGGCGTTTCTGTTGAGGGTGAGGGGTTAGGGGTTTAGGGGTTTAGGGATTTAGGGTTTAGGGGTTTAGGGTTTAGGGTTTGGAGGGTTTATGGTTCAGGGATTACGAATTAGTGGGTCAAGGTTTGGGGTTGTTTCGGTTTAGGGGTTTGGATTTGGCTCTGAAGGCTTGTGTAAGGATCATTCTAAAGGCTTCGGTTTGGGGGTCTTTTGGGGGGGGTTTCCACTGCTTTCTGGGACGGAAAGCTTCGCCATGTATTCCTAAACACGAGAACCCATAACCCCGCCCCAAGCACCTAAACCCTAAGACCAACAGCCATAACCTGAAACCCAAACCCTAAACCCCTGAAGCCCTAAACCCTAAACCCCTTGGAAACCTTTCACGTTTTTTGCGGTACAAAAATCCCCTATATGGGTGGTTTTCTAAGTTAGGGCCCCTTTTCAGGTCCCCAATATAGTACGCCACCCTTATGAAAAGGACCCTAAAAGGGACCCTAATTCAGAGAACTACCCAAACACTAAAACCCTAAAATCCATAAAAACCCTAAAAACCCTAAAAACCCCTAAACACCCTAAAAACCCTAAACACCCATATAGGCACAACAGACTCCCAAAGGTTAACCTTCAGTTCTCCAGGCCCTGGACGAGTAACCCGCGAAAGCCACCGTTACCCTACACTCTAAACCTTAAACCCTAACCCGAAACCCAAAGCCCTAAACCCTAACCCGAAACCCGAAACCCGAAACCCTAAACTCGAAACCCTATAAACCCTATAAACCCTATAAACCCTATAAACCCTCAACCCTAAACGCTAAACTTGAGAGACAGGCCGGGTGCGAGAGAAAGGCCCAACGCATTAAAACAAACCCAATCCCTAAACCCTAAACCCCTAAACCCTAAACCCCAAATCCTAAACCCCAAACCTTAAACCCGAAACCCTAAACCCCTATAAACCCTAATCCCTAAACCCCAAACCTTAAACCCGAAACCCTAAA
>CAJNJA010005689.1:0-17510 GCA_905231915.1 Symbiodinium necroappetens
ACTAGTCCTACTATTACTACTACTACTACTACTACTACTACGACTACTACTACTACTACTACTACTGCTACTACTACTACTACTCCTCCTACTACTACTACTACTACTACTACTACTCCTATTCCTATTCCTATTCCTATTCCTATTCCTAGTACTAGTACTAGTACTAGTACTAGTACTAGTACTGTGAAGAGACATCGAAGCATTGTACAATTCCTGTGTGAGCTATGATGACATGTGCAAACATCAACTCAGGATGGCACAGCCCACTGAGTAAGACTGAAGCTTGTGAGAACACAGTTCAACAAGTGGATGTCTGTGAAGCTCAATGATATCGGTGCATGGCTCAAGAAACTTGGCTCAAGCCAAGCAAGTGATCTAGCACCTGTCGTCCTATCTGCTATTAGTCAGTGCGTGAAGCCTTCTTGCAAAGACAGCGGCGAACATCCGTCCGCCGCAAGCAAAAGTGTGGAGCGAGTGGAACTGCAAGGGTTATTCGTAACAACGTTGGAAGCAACCATTTCTACCTCAACGACAAGCTCATCTGAGGGGAGCAAGGTCTTATACGACAAAGTGTACACCAAGCCCTCACGCAGGTTATCAGCCGTAGGCTCTGCCTACCAACTACGTTCACCCTGTGACGCACTCAAAGAATGACGTCAGGATCAAGTGCAGACACAACCATGACCTTTGGTGAAGTGGCAATGCCAGCAGCAGGTGAGTCTACTGCCGAAGATGCACAGGCTATATCTGTTGACTCCATAACCACTGAGGAGGAGAAGAAACCGTCGAATCGATCGACGACATCATCATCGAAGCGAAGAGCTACATCATTGCCAAAGGCAATTTCTCAGACAAGAACATCATCTACCGGACAGAGTACCAAATCTGGTGAGAGACGACCGTCAAAATCAGTTATGCAAAGCCGTCCAACTATCAAGAAGGCGAAGGACCGAGAACCTCTTAGCAGTCCGGAACAACCGAAGTCCAGATCTTCATCAAGGAATGCTGCGAGAAGGGCTATTCGGGACAAGTCGACATCGCCATCATCTATCTCAAGGAGATCTGCTCAGCCGACTCCTCCGTCTCAGACGAAGGATACAGCAAAGTCGAACCTCCCAGAGGGCGACGGGGCAGACATCGCACTGGACAGAGAAATTCAGATTCACCAAGGGCGATTGTCACCGAGTCTTCCAGTGTTGAACCTGGTTGGTCATCAACAATCGACGAGTAATCGACTCATTGAACAACTCAGACATGCAGAAGAGAAAATGAGGATAGCTCATCAAGAAGATATTTCTCACTACGAAGAGATTACGATGGGTTTGCTCGCCAGGATGAACGAGATGGCTCAGGAAGACCAAGGATCAACCATGAGGATTGAAGAACTAGAACGTCAACGTGAACTTATGGGCCAGGCGATGGGACACATAAATCAAGTACATCAACAATCCCTTGATGATCATCATCGTGGTATCGAGAGGATTGAAGAAGCAAGCAACGCTCAACATCGACGTGATGAAGAAATTTCCACATCGCTACATCAAGAGTTGATGCTACTTCGAAGTGAAGCTGCGCAAACGTTTTTCTCATATGGAACAGCACGCACAAGGCGAAGGGCAACAACTGGCGATTGAGTACCGAAAGCTTGTGGAAGAGCTTAACGAAAAGGCACACGAGACTCTACACTTCAAGATGGAAGCCTCGCAGAATTTTTCTACGCTGGCCATTATGAAAGAACAGTTGGAGTTGATGAAGAACGAAGAGAACATGATGCGCGACGATGCCTACAAAAGGATGTCTTTCTTGGAATCAGGTGCACGGGAACTTCGAAACTCCTTGGATCGTGAAGAACACGCTAAGTCCGAGGTCATGACGAAGTTACAACAAGTGGAGATGGCAGCTGGCAGTGATAGCGGGACGAATCTATCTGCTCTTCACAGTGAAGTTGGCGAACTCCGCCGACGACTACGATAGCAAGAGGAGTTCCAAGCACGAAGCCAGCAGGCCTGGAGACAAGAAATCGAACTGGCTCGCCGGCAACAACATGTAACATCGCAACAGTCATCGAGTATGCCGTTGTCTTCCAAGACTTCTGATGCGGGATGGGAATATGTACAGAGTCAAAGTAGTAGTCAGAAGGGCATTTCATTTCCGTTAGGTAGTGAAGTGCGATCCCCTGAAATTAACTCCCCTAATGTTCCCAGTCCTGTGAACAGGGGTAAAGTGACGTCAGACGGACTAAGCAATGTGCCGCAAGTGGTGAGCGACGAGTACATGGGCGATTCCGTTGGTGCGTCAGTAATCCCGATTATGGAGAACACGCGTGATGCATCTCAGTTCAGGACGTTTCTTGCAAGTGGAGGTTATGGCGCAGGTAGCACCCACGCTCAGCAGTCAGAAAGGGCGAATTTGTTACGTGGAACTCAACTCCAAGATCTACTACGAGATCAAGGAATGTGGAGGCCGTCTATGCCGTCGTCCTCGTCTTCACGAGCGCAGCCCAATATCTTCAAAGAGAATGACGACAACGAAAGCCAGAGATTGATAACACGTCTTGTCGAAGAGGATGTTAGGAGTGCCGACGAAGAGAAGTCGCGAGAACGTGAACGATGGGAGAAACTTGAGGCTGAACGCTTACATCACATGGATGAACTTCGTTCTGAACTACGTCATGCCAAAGAAAATGAGGACAGAATACGTGATGAGCGCGAGTATTGGAGACAAGAAGCCGAATACTATAGACAGGAAGACCATCATGATGATGATTATGGAGAAGGTGAGGAAGAAGAAGCAGTACCACCTTCCGAGTCGCCCACCAACCTTGGCCCAAGTGGACGGACCTGGCGGTGGTGGACCAGATGGACCTGGAGATGGTGATGGCTCCAAGAAATCGCCATCGCATCGTGGTGGACCAAAAGGGGGCGACCCTCCGGGACCGCCTTCAGATGCACCAACAGACGAAGGCGTTGCAGACGTCACGGATGTCAAGATTTCGAGAAGGGAAGCTGACAAGGTCATCGTGCCGCCACTCATCTTGACAGCTGGATGTCATATTGCATTGCCAATGTCCTTGGAGCTTGCGCTGATCCAAACCACGAAGAGTGAATAGCTTGGTTGAATCCGGCATTCAGACCCAATCCAGACATCGATGGATTGAACGATTCAGGTCACATCAAGTTCAAAAGCATTGACATCAAGCTGGGTAACGCCATGTCAGCTATGCTCAAAGCCGCAGGCGATAATGCTCTGGACTTGTACCTGGACGTGAACCGCAAGTCGAGTAAGTACGTCAGAGAAGAAAGCAAATTGATAAAAGGGAGACAAATCATCGCGATGATGTATGAGAGCTTCAGAACCAGAGATCGATTGGACATGATTGTCACGCTGGAGTACCTCATCAAGTTGCAGTATCAAGGCGATCAGCACATGAGTGTATTCAAGCAAACATGGTTGGAATGTATCGATAGGATGCGACCGGAGGATGTACCTTCCGACGACGCCCTACGCGACACCCTCCATGCAAAGCAAAGATCAAGGACTCGCCTGCACTCAAGTGGCAGCTCCTTGTCTCTTATGACATGCTCAACTATGATGATCCCAAGCGATCCTATCAACATCTACTGCATCTCATGGACCGATGTATTCAGAGATCACGTGAACAGAAGATGCTGAAGCAGACACAAACAGAACTACAACTCATGATTCAAGGCAAAGACTCATTGTCGGCTATGGCTGCGAAGGTGAAAGGATCAGAGACAGCAATACCTGCTCCGAAGAAACCTACGAAGCCGCCGAAGAATGAAAACGCCGCACCTGTTCTTCCTCAAAGCAAGGCTAGGGCACATGCCAAAGCCAAAGCAGGAAACGGAAAGGGAAAGGGAAGGACAGGGGACGGTCTGCGTCAGTCGACGCCAAGATCAAGATGAAGCATATACGATGCAAGTTCTTCTTTTCTGAGACAGGCGAATGCAGGAATGGAGATAAGTGTCCATATAGTCATTCGAAGAAGACCCCGGAACGTGGACGTGGCACTACTCCAGATCGCTCACGCGCGCCGTCAAGAAGTCCTTCAGCAGGACAAGGAGAGAAAGAATGTTTCCAGTACAAGAAGCATGGGTCGTGCAGTCGAAACAGCTGTCCCTACAAGCATGTTGACCCCGCAACACCCGCCGAGGGAAAGCCGAAAGCAGCACCCAAGGCGGATGCCAAGAGTAAGGCCGAGGCTAAACCGAAGCCGAAGGGGAAAGCAAAAGCACTTCCAGCAGCTCCTGCTATACGACTATGCCGAGCATGGAACCCTTTAGCTCCAGCCATTCAGAAGCGCAACAACACATATGATGATGATGTGTCTGATTGCTCATCCTTGGACAGCGACGCTGATTCAGAATGTTCAACAGACGATGAAGCTGTCGAAGGTCCATCGAAACCAAAGGGCAAAGACAGGAAGACTCAGTCCACTGATCCTGAAGCAAAGAAGAGGGTGACGTTCGCCGTTGATGTACGTTTTCAGTCATCGAAACCGAGACGATCTTACAAGGATCGCGGTGACAAGATCATCAGGGTGAATGTCGAGAAGCGCTTCATGGATAACAACAACAGGATTACTGAGTTGGGGTTCTCTATGCACAAAGCAAGATTGAAAGCTCAAATGATGAATGACATGCTGCAAGACGACAAGCCTGGTGATCGACGTGTATATGTTCGGGTACCGGGATCTGACAGAGTCAGGGAGATCATTTTCTACGATGGAGAGGACGAGTTGCATGAATATGAAGTTGGACCAGAAGAACGCAAGACAGTCAAGGGTTTCAGCATTGTCAATTGCATGGTACAACCTACATGGATACGGTCGAAGATCAAATTTCTCATGGACACCGGATGCGGTCATGACTTGATTTTCTCAACGTAGGTCGAGAAACATGGTTTGGAAACACTGGTGAGTGAAGAAGCCATATCGTTTCAGACAGCGAATGGCATCACCAACACGGATTTGATATCCAACTTTTCAGACTGAGTCATTCACGGAACCAATCAACGCGTATGTCCTTGATGATACGCCATCAGTGCTTTCAGTCGGCAAGCGATGCATGAAGCAAGGATATGGATTCGTTTGGCCGCCGGGAGAGAACCCATTCATGATCAACCCGGAGGGAAAGCGCATCTCGTTGTTCGTCAATGGCGACATACCGTATGTGCGAGCTGGAAGCCAGAAGTCAATTGCGCATTACGACGAGATGGCGACCACTATCAAGTCCACATTGGAGCAAAGTAAGGAGGGGAATTCCGTGAAGGCGTTGAATGCTGTTGCCGCCACTTGTGACGCTACGCCAGGTGAGGAAGAGGAACCCGACAGCCCAGCCGAGGAGCACTCTCCCGACTTCATGCCTGACGAAGTACCAGGTGAAGAAGTACCAGCAGAAGAAGCCGGAAGACCTCCTGATATTCCAGATGACGGTGGCGAACCAGTACATGATGACGACGAGAGGGAAATTGAAATTGAAGGAGACGGGGCACCAACTCGCAAAGCCAAGGTTGGGACCCTGAAGGCGGAAGCCAAGACTCTCACACATTTGTGTACCCATCGTTACCGGAATCCCGATTGTGAAGCATGCATTCGTGCTAAAATGAAGCATTACCGGACAATGCGCGGTGCATTCAAGAGGGAACTCAAAGCATGGGGTGATCTTATCACCTTCGATTTCTTGGATATGCGAAGAGCTGCTGATATGGGCATTGGGAGTGATGACGAAATGAGAGAAGTACTCGTCATTCGCGATGTTGCCACAAGAGTCATCGCAGCGATTCCCGCTATGTCGCGAAACAACGAGGACGTCGTGGAAGCGTTGAAAAGATTGATAGGAAGGAGAAAGGTCAAACTTGCGTACAGTGACGTGGCACCTGAATTCGATGCAGCCATGGCACAATTGAAGATTCCCATTGATCATTCCCTACCAGGATTGCCCAAGAACAATTCATTGGCCGAGCGAACGAACCAAGAAGTGATCAACACCGTGGCTACATCTCTTCTACATGCAGGATTACCGGCGCAGTATTGGCATTTTGCACTGAACTGTGTTACACACAACCTGAACATCGAGGATGTTGAGGGCGACGGCGATTCAGCTTGGAAAAGGATGACCGGTGAGGATTTCAAAGGTAAAGCTATTCCGTTCGGTGCCAAAGTATTCTTCAAAACGACCGACACGAGGGACAAGACATACGCCGGAAAGTTCGATCCAAAGGGCATTCCAGGAATATTCGCAGGTTATGTCATCACTACTGGACAACTATGGTCAAGAAAGTACAAAGTTTGGGACATGGCCGAGTTCGCAGGTGTCAATCTGTCGATGGACGCTGCGGTACCGCGAAAGCTGGCTCAACCATACTTGACTGAGGTGGTGACGGTGGTGGTGCTGCCCGAAGACCTGGTATTTCCATTGAAGGGCGAGTACGAGCGAATGAATTCAACCTTGGAGGGTCTGAACGACAACAGAAGGTTACAAGGGAAGGAGATCAAGGATGCAGATTACGTCGGCCGATCACCCAGTGGAGGCGACGATGACAATGATGACGACGATGATGAGTCCAAGAAGAAACCACCTCCTGATCCAGACGAAATTGATGATGGAACGGGAACCGGTGCTATCCCCTTGGACGATTATTACTCAGCCGTTGATGAGTTGGGCCACAAGATCCTTGAACGTGACGAGATTGATGCAAGGGCGCATGGCGCTCCACCACCGTCTTCCACTTCGAGGAGAACCGACATGCCAGACGGAGTCGATGACGTCGGACCATCAGGCAGGTTGATTCCAAAGGGTGGAGAAGAAGACCCAGGAGAAATCCTACGTCGCTTGAAAGATGCGAAGCTGGCTTCTGATGACATTGAACATTGGAGTGTTGGCACAAAGGGCGACGGCAAGGTCTATCTCAACGACGATGGTGAGGCTTGCAAGATCGATAAACGTGGGGTTCCGTACAAGGTTGGCAGTGATGGCAAACGCATTCTTCTATCTCGAAGACCAAAGCATCTATATTCGCCAGAAGAATGGGACAAGTTGGATGCGAAGACAAAGAAGAAAGCGTACAGGAAAGCAAAAAGGGAGAAAGCAAGGGATGCCAAATTATCCAGGAAGAGAGCCGCAGTTGGCAAGAGAATGGTGGGCAAGATCTTGGACAACATGATCTTTCCCAAGATCGTTCAATGCGACAAGATCGACCTCGAACTTGGAAGTCACTGCACAGAAGGTTGGGAATGGGCTCTCGAGTCAGTCCAACAGCAATTGCAAGGCGAGTTCCTCGCCGACGTCGCACCTGCTGTTCCGGCCAGTGTCGTGTTCGATGACAACTGGATTCCCGCTATGCCCTGTACAACATCGGTTCAACAAAATCATCGCACGAAAAATGGAGCACATGGGAGATGTTTCAACGCCATGGTAACACGTCCAGTCACCCGGAAAGAGATGCTCAGCAATCCGAAAGCAATGGAAGCGTTCATGAAGGAATGGAAAGGATTGTGGGAGCAGGAAGTGTTCGACTTCTCTCAAACCAGGGAGTATGACGACGTGGTGAGCGAAGCCAAGCGAAAAGGTCAGAAAGTCCACATGGCTCGTGTACATGGGTTGATATATGAGAAGAACTACCAGCTAAAGGAAGATGATCCGGCCAGGAAGTTTAAAGGTCGCGGTGTTCTACTTGGTGATCAAGTCAAAGACCAGAACATGGAGGCTGCACTCTTCCAAGACCTCGGCAATTCCCCAGCTACCTTCGATGCATCTCGATGGGCTGATTACTACGGGTGTCTAGCGGAAACTACCGTCGACCCGTATGCCGTTTGGTCAAAGCCCTATATGGACATCCAGACGCTGGTACCATGTGGGAGCAACATTGTCACACCGCAGTACAAAAAGTCGGTTTCAAACCCAAGCTTGGGGACGAATGGCCGTCGCTCTATTTCCATCCCGAAATGAAACTGTTGCTGGTGATCTACGTCGATGATCTCAAAATGGCGGGACCAAAAGCACAGTTGCCGAAGGGGTGGGCAATACTACGTCATGAAGTACGTCTCGAAGAGGAAACACCATTGGGTCTATATTTGGGTTGTCGCATATCCACAGGCGAAGCTGTTTTGCATGACAAGACGCCGGTGCGAACAGTCACTTACGACATGGAGACGTACCTGGACATGACGGTCAAGAAGTACTGTGATGTTACTGGCTACGATCCATCCAAATTCAGAACGGTACCATCGCCGAGTCCCGCGGAAGAAACCAAACATCATCCAGCTCGGGCTCCGATGTGCAACGGCAAAAGTCATCGATGCACGTGGTGTGGACACACCATGCCTGTTGACACGGATGGTCGATTAATACCGCCTCCACCTGTTCCCAAGGGCCCAGCGGAAGAGGAAGTCACAGATGAAAATCGAGGCGCGCTAGCACCTCAGGCAGCCAGCATTCTCATGAAATTGCTGTATGCCGCTCGAACTTGTCGCTTTGACCTCTTGCGCAGCATTAACAATTTGGCACGCAAGATCACCAAATGGACCAAGAAAGAGGACGCCTTGCTACATCACCTCATGGTGTATGTGCATCAGTCCAAGCATCACCTGATGATTGGATGGGTCGGGGATTCCCTAGGAGACTCGTCTATTGGACTTTTTTGCGGATGCGGATTATGCGGGTTGTGGTGAGAGCCTGAAGTCAACCTCTGGTGCCCATTTGCACATTCAAGGTCCTCACACTCGTTTCCCTCTGGCGGGGCTTAGCAAAAGGCAAGGGTGCCTCAGTCACTCTACACCTGAAGCCGAGATTGTCGCGGCTGACTTTGCTATGTCACGTCTGGGGCTTCCTGCCATAACATTGTGGCAGCAATTAGGTGGCAAAGACCCCAATTTCGTCTTCTATGACGATAATCAGACCATGATCGGCGTGGTTCGCACGGGCAAGAATCCCACTATGCGTCACCTTGAACGTACACATGGGATTAGCATTGGCTGGATGCATTCTATCTTTCAGGAAGGTTATGTTTCTCTTGCCTACGAGGTCACTGCCAAAATGGCTGCGGACATCCACACCAAGTCCTTCAAGCATTCTGTGTCATGGACGCACGCTTGTCAGCTGATTAACATCTTTCCTCCGGAGCAGATTGGATCACAGGACATCATGGATCTGATGCGTCCTACTCACTCCCAAAGTACGGATGAGAAAGGACAACAGCTCTACAGCTTCAAGAGCGAGGTGCCCTGCTTTCCCTACACTCAAACTCCCATATTGCCTCAGGTGCTGTATCGAGCGGGTTTATCGAGCAAAGAAGGTTTGCAGGAGCACGACAGCGTCGACCCCATCCTGGTCGTCAAGTTCCCGCGTATTCTGCGGGATCCGCCGTCTGCGTTGCCGCCGGGGCGATATTTGCGTTCGACCTGGATTCTTCGCGAAGGTGTGTGGCATCAGGTGGAGGATCGCGCTATTATTCCGGACTCGCCGGTGAAGTTTGACCGCTATGTGGAACGTGCCGTGTTTCAATTTCATCCGGTGCGGGCTTCTCTGGTGGCAGCTCCGGTGGTCGAGGACACAGTCCAGACTACTCTGCCCTATCCGTATGGCCGCCGCTATATGCGCACCCTGCCGCCTGAGTGGCGCTCGGTGGTTGCCGCGCTTGTGCGTGCCATCCATGGGGGGTATCAGGGTTTCACATTACCTCTTCGTTTCAATGGTCGCCCACATCGGGATCGGATACCTTACATGGGATCCTTCTTCTGGACCAAAATCATTGAGGAAGTGTGGGAGGACATGTCACAAAAGATGAGAGAACTCGAAGGATATGGTCCCGCAATCGTCCACATGTGACGGAATTCCAAGATTGCAAGGACGGATTGATCATCCACGTACAAGGATGAAGGGAACAAGCTAAGAGTACGTATTAAAATCTTCGATACTCCGAAAGAAGTGGCCATTTGGACACTCGCGGGTGTAAGTGAAGATAATTTGTGGCAACAGTATGCCCCTGGTCTTGGCGATGCCATGGCACATGACCCAGATCAACACTACGTACCACAGAATGAATGAACATCCTATGTACTGGACGACAAGCCGATGATGCCATGTGCGACTATTTGGCTGATGTATTCCACAACAAGCAGAAGGAGCGGCGGTTTTCGTCGGTGCAGGAGTCCTGGGGGGTACATCGTGGATCGACAAACACATTCAGAAATCCAGCCAGAAGATTCAATTTCGCACTGAATACCCCTGGGGGGAGGTCGTCCAAAGAATTGCCCTTGCTGCAGCCAAGTCGGGAACTCAGGTCATCGTTGAGGTGCCGCCAGAAGCTCAAATTGCAGGCGCTAAGCAATACAGCCTTCTCCTGAACAAGGAGCTGTGGAAGCACAACGTCATAGACGGGTGCTCGCATGGACAGCGGCTCTTGATATGTGACTCTGAGAATCAACCGTGTGTCAAGTATTGTGACTGGGAGTGGGAGTTCTTTTCCGCCAACACGGCGATGGAACATAAGCCCAATGATGCATGCAAGGCAAAGCATGAACATGCTTGCGAACAAGACTATTCGGATTTGAGGAATAAAGAGGTGAGAACCAGTCAGATCTCCAGGAGATTGTTGCGAGCGCTATCTTTCAAGGAAGGTGACGGTCGGTCGATCTCCATGCCTGCGAAGAAGCCCAAGTCAGGATGTGATGGAGCGGTTGTGCAATTCGGCCACAACATTTCTGACAACCGGAAGGGGCTGAGCAGACATTTGCATGTTCTGAACGTTGACCCTCCTAAAACTGTTGCTCAAGAAACCGATCTTGTCGCGAAAATTAAGAAGTTGTCTACTAACGAACCATCAACACCTGTGCTGTTCGCAGCGTCGCTTTCACGACCAGGTGGTGGGCAAGGCCCCAAGGCCGTGTCTTTGGTGGGGGGTGAGTGTTCTTCGGTGGGAAAACTCAATGAGTTCCGAGGAATTCTCAGATTGCTCAAACGCTTGTTGAAAAGGTTTGTGAATCGCCACACGTCTATTTTTCGCTTGACATGCCGTCGACGTGCTCGTGCTGGAATTGGCCTGAACTTCATGCTCTCTTAGGGTCTAAAGGTTTCAAGGTCAAAGCCGCTGAGTGTGCTGTGCGATGCTACAGGTAGATTGATTGGACGCTGGTGTGTGATTTCCAATTTCCTTGATTCAAAGCGTGTTGAAGAGAAGTTCTCGTCCTTCGTCGAGCGCAAACTCAGTTGTAGGTTGAGTGACTGCATTCGTGAAGCTTGGGCATCAGTTGCATTACATGTCCGCAGCAAGGCACGTCACAGTCAAAACCTAGGAAGTGAAAGCAAACACGAAGGTGAACATGGTTGTCGCAGTCAACCATATGTTCGTGAACCCACTGAGGCTTGTCCTGTCAGGTCTCAGTCTTATCGCAACTAAGGACTGTGTATTGACCGAACGGGGAGTGCCTAACTTCACAGAGGAAGGTACGAACCGGGAGGTCCTAGGGGTAGGTGGGAATCCACAGGATACCATCCGATCCCCTGAGCCATGGCTACCTTCGCTGGACAACCTTTCAAATTCCAGAATGTACCACCTGAAGATGTGTTTCCGACGAGCGGCTTCATGAGTGCTATGGCGCACTTCGAGAAGTTCCTTCAAGTCTTCGTTGAGAACCAAACGCCTACCCAGAGGTTGCCGAAGAAGCTTGTCATCGATCGCGTAATCTCCAACAATACCATTCACGACTGGATAAAGTACTCGGCCCCGCCGCTTTTGATGGCGCTGGTATGTGTTAGACAGTCTACGGGTAGCAATAGCACATCGCACAGGTATCGCGAAATGCTCAAAGTTTATTTGAAGCAGCAACCCATGAAGTTCAGCAGAAGCCATATGGTGATGTGGTGAAGTACGTCGAGAGGGCGGCAAACATCATTAACCAAGCTGTCAACGATAAGGCTACGAGATTTCCCGTTCTTCAACGATGTCTTCGTGGAAGCCAAAGTTGTCAAGGAAGGCATATCTGCAGCATCCGAGCTCATCGAGAATGAGGATCGGGACGCGCTTTAACTTGGAAGAGCCCGCATTGTCTGCCATCTATGATCCCATGTTCTTCAACGAGGCATATGTCGCGAACGGTCGTGAATCATTGTCCCAGAAGAATTACTCGGTGCGAGAGAACAATTGGTTTGTCTTCTCTCAAGAATACAGCGGCGGACGCATTCCTGGTATGATTGGTGCGCAAGATCTTGATGAAGGAGGCCTGGTGACGCTGGCAAAGATGTCCCTCGAATTCGCAAAGTGTGTTGGCTATGGCCTTA
Organism: Symbiodinium necroappetens; assembly: GCA_905231915.1. NCBI lineage: Eukaryota > Dinophyceae > Suessiales > Symbiodiniaceae > Symbiodinium > Symbiodinium necroappetens. The sequence goes on from CAJNJA010005689.1 coordinate 12,303, forward strand.
GGACCCACAACGCTGGCCTCGAGACAATTTACCAGAGAACAGGTTCGCAAGACGAAAGGCCTAAAGCCCTGGACATGTTCGACCTGGTTCTTCTTGCCTGCAAACCTCGGGGAAGTGACCTGGAGGAACCATTATCCTTCGCCATCAGCTACTTCCAAGCATATGCTGGAGCAATCAACTTGATGAGGGCATACCTCAGTTACAGCGAACAACAGACTGGTGAGCCATCTATTTCACTGGAGCAACGTTCTACGGCCAGACTTGGGTATGACGGCAAAAGAGTTCATCAAGAGCGTGGTAACAAAGTTCCATGAACCTCAATCTCTTGGAGGACTACAGTTGATTGAAGTTTGCATTCCTCTGACCTGGAACCAACTATCTGTCGAGCATGGGTTCAGTAATGAATGTGCGAAGAAACGAAGTGCTGCAAAACAGTGGGAAACCATCATCGACGAGATCAATCTTCGACATCCTGAAGATCGTCCAACTGCGTTGTTGCCAGGAGATGGACAATATCCTCCGAACCTCTACGCGCATCCTGCTTGGGCGTACAATTCAGGATGAGTGGTGGTGGAACGCCAGCAGCAAAATCAGGCACAACACGTACACCGAGTTCCAATGCATCCCGGACACGTTCCTCTTGCAGAAGTATGGGGTGGAAACCCATGGGGGTCGAATGATGTGGAAGAGATGGAGCCCGCACCAAAAGCGACTCCTCCATATGGGCCTAAACGTGCTAGGACGGATGGCAGGGCAGACTTGACGAGCTCACAGAGCAGTCAAGCTGCCAGGCCTGATTTGGCCGGCGCCCAGAGCAGTCAAGCTGCCTCGTCCTCAACGGCACCACCACCTATGCAACCTGAACAAGAACGAAATGGTGAATGCGACTGGACAGAGGTCCCTGTGCCTGAAGGGGCAGTGGAGTATGCCTTCGATTTTCGCAAAGAGGATGTGCAACTTTGCAGAGGAAGACTGGTTCATACATTAAGTGATCCGGATAACTACCTCTTTGCGTATGATGAAACCCCGTTATACAAGCCCAATATGGAAGAAGGGACATTGCCGATCGAACACTATGTGAGACGAGTGGTTGTCTACCTGGGGCGTCTCCAATCGGTAACCCAGAATAAGACTGGTGGGTTGAATGTCCAAGTCTTCGCCAAAGCAGATACAACAAAATGGCTGCAAATGTACGCCAGAATGTATCATGGGTGTGGAATTGGAACCTGTGAACATTTGCCAACTCCGGCTATGCTCACTGCCGCCGCTCTGGTAAAGACCGAAGATGACTTGAAGAGCAACGAGAACGACACTTTTGCATCCGCAAGCGCCGATGACAAGAGAGAACGCACCAACGTCTTGCGTGCTGCAAACGAGAGCAGGAACAGTCTCGCCATTGACGGGAAACCCGATGCTACCATCGTTCGCACTCAGCACACCTTTCTTGCCATGGACTTCGAGATGTATGCCAACAACAAGAAAACAACATTTTCACTGTCTGGGGCGTTTCACAATAAGGGATGGCGTCATTTGACGAAGCTATCTCCTGAAATGTACATGCCAGTGAACTTCGACAATACGATCAAAGTATTCAGTCTCCTGAAGCAGAAGGTCATGGCCATGAACGAGGATCAAAGAGCAACAACGACAATCCATATCCATCTATGCTTGCAAGCGGTTGTGTACGAGAACTTGAACGTTCCAGGAAGTACGGAATCCGTGGCTGCCCTAGGCAACATGGAAGAAACCCTGAAGCGCGTCTACGTTGACCACATCAAGGAAGTCATTGCCCTCGTACCAAGACCACCGATTGTGATGATCAATCACGATCCAAGGTTCTACGCTTGTGCTCATGTAACAATGCGAAGAAGATCCGAAGGTTTTCAAGCCAATGTTGAGAAAGAAGTGCAGGAAATCCTCAAAGTGCTACCCGATGGTCGCTTCATTGCGGTACCAACAAGTGCGGAGTTACAACCGCCCAGTGGGGTAACGAGCACGGAGGCAAGGTCGTCAGATGACAACTTATTCGACACACCCCAAGGTGTTGAAGTACCTCGCCTTATACCTGATGAAGTAATGGAACCTGGTGGACAGCCGGAAGAGGAGAACCAAATCCCTGAACCACAGCCGAACACGAACGTCGCAGATGTCGTCAAGGCAAAGACGTGGGACGCTATCAAATTGTTGTTCAATGGGGAAGTATGGGTAAACGAGAACACTGCGGGCAAGATGTGCATTTTGTGCGGAAGCCCACATCACGTGTTCGTCGATTGTAAGGTCGTCAATCCACTGCGTCAACAAATTACCGAAGTGTTCGAGCACATCAAACAAGTGATTGAGACGCACCCCGACACCATTGTTTTCAAACCAGGTACTGCTCCTGCTCCTGCTCCTCAACCGCACAGCGGGGAAAGAGCATCAGGATCCAACGATCAAATGGACGTCCAAAGCGTTGCCTCTTCGGGAAGAAGACCAAGACCGAAAGCAAGACCGAGGCAGAACATTCTTCATCAAACTGGAGGTGTCTTTATCGTCGGGTATGGATACGCAAAGAACCTGTGCAAAGAGGTAAAGCGTCGCCGAGGAGATTACAACAATGTGTGTGGTGAAGACATTTCCGAGATAGGTCCTGCAAGTCACAATGATCTTCAAGGGTGTATTCAGAGGAGCTCGTGTCCCAGAGACCACAAGATTCCGCAACGTGGAGATCGCGCCTTGTATCGTCAAAATGATGCTGGAGAGTATGAGAATGCAGCTTATGTCAACGTTGCTGAAGGTGTCTACGGTGGAACCCTTGAGAAACTACCTCCACAAGGAGCGCAATTTTACCACCCTGCATGGGACAACATTCTCACTGCCAGACCTCCTCATGAGTACAGAGCAAGTGCGCGGGAAGACGCAAAGAATGCCCTCAAGTTCATCCAGAAGGATCTAAGACATCACATTGGAAGGAGAAACAATTCGATCTACATGGACAAACGAGGCGAATCCCCGATCGCGACCATCAAGTGTGACGAAGGTGGTTGGGTGAGCCTAGAGTGGTTACTATCGTATGATCTGCTATGGTGCCATTATCACCGGCAGGTCGCATATTCCTTGCCAAGAGATCAAGATGCCAGACAACGCGAAATGCAGCGACGACTTCAACTTCTCATCGACGGCAACTATATTAACTATCGCGGAGGTGATGGCAAACTTCGTCTTCAATTTCTCGGAGTCCGACTACGACCTCCTGAAGCTACGCCTCCTGACTTTGATGCCATGGCGCCTGCATTCTCTGACAGAATGGTCCACGTCGAGACAATGAGAGACGAACTCAGACGTGACTGGCGAACAAGAGGGATAAGAACAGAACATATCGAGCAAACAGGGAACTGGATCAGACCTTGGGCGATGAAGGAAATCAATGGGAGTCCAGTCAGCCGACCTATCACGATCTTCGCGAACCGGAGGAGAAGACGGACTGGCTGGAGACCAAGGTCACTCGCCTCACCCAACTGGTGTTGAGGAGGAGCAGACCCTGGCCAATCTTCGCCAGGACATGATGCTGTACTTGTTTGGTACGGAGCGGAGACAGGGGTATGATTCCTGTGTTGTGCCAAGCGGCGGACAGGTGGAGACAGCTCAAGGACTCAAGGAAGAGTCACCAGATCAGATCACCATGTCTCTCAAATTGGCGATGTTCAAACAATTGCTGATATCCCTGCAAGAGCGACTGACCGAAACGTCCATGGACACCCAGGCCATCGAGCACGCGAAGAAGTTGGGGTGGTTGGACAACGATCTGGGCTGGCGAGTCTTGCGCTGGAATCCCGCTCAACAAAACCTGGAGGTCGACAATGCCGTCAGACCAGTCCCCACGACGGACTTGCTTGGACAAATAGTCCAGGTACGGAAAGCGATGACCGAGCACACCCCACTACGATTCAAGTCGATTCGTCGCTTGAGTCCCGATGTGACAGCCGACTGGATTCAATTTCAGGTTGCAGTGTCCCTGAGGCCGGAAGAGGCAGCCATCTGGAACACCATGGTCTCGTGGATCGGACAATCCGCATGGCCTTCGCTCGGCTGTCGCCTGAGGCGCGACAGACCGCAGTACGATGCCCTCATTGCGGACCTCTGGAGCTATGCCTGAGTGCGATCCCCAGCCTAAAAGCACTGCTGCAAACTGCGCTGAATAACACCTCGAACCTGTGCTATCTGAACTCCACGGCCTATGCCCTCACCTGGACGTTCCTTCAGGCTCAGCTCCATGGTGTCTTACGTTCAGATCTGGCACCGGCACTCAGACTTCTGTGCAAGCCTAACCCATCCCGGCAGCCCCTCAAACTGCTTACCCAATTACCTTGGGCTACCCTTCTTCAAGGTTGTACACAGGCAGCATGATGCGCCAGATGTGATCACACATATCATGCCCAGGCTTGGTACAAACCACGTCGAAGGACGATGGGAGGCGCGCCTACACACAGCGGCAGAGGTACGAACATGTGACCAAGGTCTACTATCCATGCCACTCCCTCTGTCACTTCCGCCAGGGGAGAACCTTCACCTCCAGCAGGTGATTTACCAGTGGCACTCACCTTCATGCCCTCGTCACTGCCCCAGAGCGCCTGTGCTTACAGCTTCAAAGGTTTTCTGGCGAAGCGGGGAACTTCGTTCGTGACATCAGGCCCACCAGAGTTGATGCAATCATCCGTATTCCGATCTTCGCAGCAGCAAACACCCTGCAGACATACATCATTCCCTATCAGGTGGTTTCTACGCAGCTGCACTTTGGTTCTGAGCCGACCTCGGGCCATTACAGGGCGACTCTCAAGGGCCAAAAAGGATTCGGCATGCATCAACAGTATGATAACCGAGTTCCTCAGAGTGCCACCAACACTCACACGTCAGCCATCTACCTGCTATGGCTGATAGGCCTCTGAAAACGAGTGAGCGGTAGTTTTGAAAACCAAGAGTCGCCGAGAGAGCCGGCGCACTGCCCTCTCGATCCCTAAGAGGATCCGAACGATGTGAACAGCACATCGTTTGTCTTGCTCGCTAGGCGAGGACGAACTTCGCTGCGTGGGGAATGAATGCTACTGCTACTGCTACTGCTACTGCTACTGCTACTGCTACTGCTACTGCTACTGCTACTCCTACTACTACTACTACTACTACTACTATCACCACTACTACTACCGCTACTACTTCTACTACTTTTGCTGC
>CAJNJA010005690.1:0-17510 GCA_905231915.1 Symbiodinium necroappetens
GTGTGGGTGGGTGGGTGGGTGGGTGGTTCCGTTTCTTCCTGCACATGAGGGTTAAGTTTTAGAGGGGCTCGGCAAACCCCAGGCGGAGCAGTGTTCGGGCTCCAGTCCCCCCAATTGGTCCAGCTTCAGCTCAGTCCAGTTGTGACAAACTACTTCCAACCATCTCATGGATGGAGGTTGAAAAAGCTTTCGAGTGAAGAGGCTTCCCCTCTTCGTGTATCATATTCCTTGGGCACTCCTGTCCGAGCTTCTGGCTATTGCTCTAAAACCAGTGGCCTCGGGGTGGGCATGGAGTTCCAGCTTTCTACAGTGCTTCAGGTGTTCAGTCTTCGGCTCGGCTCTTTGGGCTCCTGCAACCTTGAATCCGCTGCTCGTGTTTCGCGGACCGGGCGTGTGATTTCGGTGTCAAGGCGGCTACAAGTCAAAAATGTGACCGGACGGACTCCCCCCGAACGCCCCAAAGTCTGCAAAGCTTCCGTGACCTACAAAAAAAAAACCAACCTCGGGCATTGCCACGTCTCCGCGTAGTGCTGAGTACTCTCTGTATGCCCATCCCCTTGTTGCAGTAAGACATGAGCTTGATCCCAGACCCTCCGTCGGAGCACCAGCACAAAGAGCCAGCAGTTAGTGCGAATACCAACAGGCAGTAGGTTTTCAACCTGATACATGCCTAGATAGGTACATCGAGGACGACATGCGTCACTCGGCGATTATAGCGACGCTACAACTTCGAAGCTCCTGCCTGGTTGTACAGCATGTCGCTACGCTCGTGGTGCAGCGTCCCATGCCTCCTGAGCTGAGAATCACCAACCCTAAACCTGTCGTCATCAGCCCTGTGAAAGTATCCACGAAACAGGGATTTTTCCACGAAGAGGTTTAGGGTTTAGGAACTCTAGGATCTACAAATGGCTGCACATGATTTTGTTCTGGGAAAGCTCTTCGTGTACAAAACTTACGCAAGCCCCAAGGCAACTTGTACAGATTTGACAAACGAACTTCTCCGCACAGCGGCCCAATGACCGAACCACTGAAACACCCCGTGCTTAGCAGCACCCTCTGCTGTTTTGGTGTTGTGGCTTGGGTTTGGCAGTTTGATCGCCTGATGCTTCCCTTAACCGGGAGTCTGCATGTCTCCAACACTCACGCAAGAACATGGAGACAAGATCTACGGGAGTATGTAGGAGTGCGGGTCACCCACTCCCAGTCGGCCCAGCTAGATGAGGGTTTCGGCGCTCACACTCGGACACTCCTGGCGAGGCATGTGGTTTAGAGTTTAAAGTCTACGATTCGAAGCTCACACATTAAGGCCTCATGCCCAGTCAGATCTTCAGATGTTCTTAAGCACAATTGCAGTTTCGACCTTCCCTCTGCACCACTACCATGCCGACAAGAGACTTAGCAAGCCTGGCCTGAAAAAATTAGAGAGAGGCACGCATGGCAGAAGCCCACCACGCTGTTGTTCAGGGGCAGAAACTGGCCGCCGCAGAGCAAGACCCGCAGGGAAAGCCTTGGGTGCTTCGCTAACATGATATATGAGATAATGATATAGATACGACTGGAGAGACAGATGTAGATAGACATGTTTGTATGTGTGTGTATATATATATGTATATATATAGAGAGAGAGAGAGTGTGTGTGTGTGTGTGTGTGTATATATATATATAATACCACGGTTGTGGAGCTTCTGTGTGTCGTTTTCCTCTCACGTATCTTATGTGCGGGCCCTCATCACCTGACTCGGCCCCTGAGGGTGCTTGCATGTGCTTGCGGCAAGTGAAGGCCGCCTTTCTAGAGGAAAAGTGTGAGAACTTGAGGGCTACTGGAAGTTGTACGATAAGTTTTACCACCAGGCTTTTCAGGGCTACTACAATGGGTTCTGATTGAGGGTTGTGCTCAGCTTTAATCACACCTCCGAGGTCCGAAGGACTTGTTACTACCTGAAAGGGGGTTTGTTGTTGGATTTCCAACTGTTGCCTACCCAGCACGGACCAGAGCTTCGTGTCCCAGGCGATCTCCCGAGCACTCAGCTGACCCGAGCTGAAAAGGCCTGGTGATGTTCGGATTCTTCGAAAATTCTAAAATTTTGAACAATCTGCATGGGCCCCGAACTACCTAAGGCCCTCCATCTACCCTCCCTTGGCCCCTAAATGCCCATGACTTGGGACTAAATATCCCTAGTTGTAGGTGGAACCTGCACCCTAGCTGCTCGATGTTCTCCAGAAGCAGAGTAGAGGAGCCTGGCACGACGGACTTCCAGGGGCTCGGGAAAGTGCAGTGGATACAGTATGGGACGAATCGGGGCAGGGGTTTAAAGCAGGAACTCTCCCAGTGGAAGGAGTTGGAAAACAGAGGGTTCCAAAGCTGGCAGTTCGCAGTTTTGCTCTGCTCCTTAAGGCAAATGACTGGGCCACCCTTCCCCAAAGCCACGCAACCTCCCAACATCTCCTTCTTGCACTCCTTTGACACTCCAGAACCCAAGATCCAACCACTAGCGCTTCATGTACCTGAACTTGTCTCCAGTCCGAGATGACCTCAACAATCCTCGACCTGCCCCAAACCTCCCGGAAAAAAGCGGCAAACTGAAAACCCAAGATCTCAATTTCTCCACGGGAGCATTCAGGAAAATGGTCAGCAGCGGAACCGGGGTTAGGGTTCAGGACTTGGCGGGGGGGGGGGGGGGGGGGTGCAGAATGCAGTCGATAGGCAATCCTGAAAACGCTTAGCTCCAGGATGCACGTGGCCTCGCATCAACCGGTCGTAGCCTCCGAGCTCCTCTCAGGCGATTCGACATTCGGGCGAGGCGCATGCATTAAGTCTCGAGGGTGCGAAGAACTGTTTACTTACGGCTCCGCTCCTTCCCACAAACCCTAGGCTTGAGGCATAGATGCTGAAGGTTGTGGTCTGATATGTTGCGGTGTAAAGGGCAACCAGGTGAGGATCGTTTGACCTCGAAAAGGGCTTTGGATGACTTGGAGCCTCATGTATGCCATCAGCTGGACGGCTGCGTCTCTTTCTTACATTCACCACACTCTCTGGTGTTGCTCTGTGTTCTCATATTCATGTATTCGCGACCATACTGGCCGCTGTGCTGTGCTACATCGTAGTACTGCCTGCTCTCCTGCATCTTTAGAAGTCCGGTGACAGGCTTTCTGCAGGTCCTGCAGAAAGCTTACACCCGTTCGGATTCGGGATGTTGCGCACTTGCGACCTCCCATGTCTGAAACACTTTTCTTGCTATATCTTGATACATCTTAGGCCAAGCTGTTTAGCAGTCCTACCTTTTGAATGACTGTTCTCGTCCTGACCAAAACACACCGAAATCAAAACTGTCGCAACTGCTTACCAGCCTGCTGGCTTCAGGCTTTGATGCTATTGGTTTTTTCCCTCCTGCTATTGGTTTAGGCTTTAGGGTGGACTCGGATTGAGGACACACGATTTCAGCACACTGCGATTCAGTCTAGCGCATTCAAGGGATTACGTTAGCGCCTGCGACTGCGCAGTGCCGAAGCCTCCGGAACACGGAGAGCTTTAAACAAAATACAGGACAAGAAGACCCAACCCAAACCCGAAACCCAGACGCTGAAAATACAGGCCTGCCACCACTGCGTCGCAAAGACCAGGACATTGCCCTGGTCCACAGGAAACGGCCAGGAGACATACCTTACGACCACAGTCATCAGCACCGTCGCACTCACTGCTTGCTATGCCTTACATACTCTTTTTCGTGCTGTTCTGCCTATGGCAACAATGGTGACGTTGAGTGTTGGAAATGATGCTACTACCGACATGTGGTGGCGTCCTGTTGACATGACTCACGTGGCTGTTGCTACAGGGGTAGTACAAGTAGTGTTACCACTACTGACCGCCTGCACTACCGTGACTATTACTAACCGTTTCTTCAGCTGTGTGAATATACGATTCATCCTAGAAGCCAAAGGCTCACTGCGACCACCACTATTTTTCGCTGCTGGTGCTACTGAAAGCTATGCTACTCTTGTCAGACTTTTCTCCTATTATGACCTGCCCGTTACTCTTGAGTTTTGTTGGCGATTCTGTTTCAGTTTCGGAGTGTCGGAGAGAGAGATTAGGGTTCGGACTCGGGCAAACAGGGCCAACTTACGGCAGACCTCCTGTCGGGCTCAAAGGCAGGGGCTCTGGGGCTTAGAGGCGTTAAGGCTAACGGGTTTCGGGGTTTGGGGGTTTAAGGATTTCGCACTTCAGGTGTTTCTTTACGAGTTTAAGGGTGTTTCGGGCACATTCGCTCATGCAGGGCTTTAATGCCTTCAGATTTGATGGCGAACTTGAACCCCCAACCATGGCATGCTTTGTAGGCCACAAGGCCCCAGCCTTAGGATTTAGGGTTTAGGCGTTTAGGGTTTCAACACTCACTCTCGGGCAATCCTTGGCGAGGTTATTGGTACGACGAAGCACATTGGCTGGCAACAGCATATGTAGCTGTTGAGTCAATAACACTATCGCAGATCAACAGCTCGTTGGACAGGATCAATATGTTCATGCTGGAGGGACCACACTCCCACGAGCTAAGAAGCGCCTCTGTTAACTTCACAGCTCTCGACAGTCGCAGCTTATACTGTACATAACTGCCTACACAGTGCTCTTCCGACACCATTTGGCTCGACCTCACACACTCACTTCATTGACATGAAGGCAGCACGAAATTTCCAGCAGAATGGCTAGCCAGTTCCTTGCCACTGAAGGCGCACATCCAAATTCCAAATTCAGTCAGGCATTCAATGCAGTTGTACAGTGGCTCCAGGAGATTCCATGCAGGTATCCATGCAAAAACTCATGCACCATGTCGAGAGGGTCAACATGTTGTGTCGGAGTGTCCCGTCACCACAGCAACAGAAAGTCCCTGCCAAATTCAGCACATTCAAGATGTCATGAAGACCAGGCATCTATTCTCCAGAGCGGGTCACTCTGTCAGTCTTTTCATTATCTGCCACATCCATGTAAGAATCGCCAAACTTCAATGAGGAGCGCTCCACCACCATGGTTACTGAACTGCAACAATTCAGCAAATTCAACATGCATCTCATGCGCTCATGTCTCTCCCCAACCAAGTGGATCCTGCAGACGAGTTCTGCATGTCGCTGTCTTGAGCATCAATGTCGACTGTCGCGTTGACCTGCGTCTGTCGGGCCATTGATGGAGCTCGTATAACCACAGGAACATGGCACGTCAGGTAAAAGGGGCACGCCAAAAAGCTTGTCCAGTGTCTGATACCCAGCCGGTTGCATAGAAGCGTAGGCCCAGTACGCTATGCAGCCGTGTAGTAGTCATGGTGCACAAAGCGGGTTAGTGACGGTTAGTGGTTTCTATACCCTAAGAGGTTAGGGCCAGAGACGAGGGACACGTTCACGAACGACGAAAGCCATTAGGGCAGGGCCGCTTAAGGAGGGGTCGGGTCGTGACGATGGGCCCATCGGACCCGCGGTGCGGGGCCGCAGTGCTGCCTCCCCGTTCCATGTGCCCTGCGTCAGGCTGGGAGGGGCTTTGTTTCTGGTTTCAGCTGGGAGGAGGGGGGGGGACACATCAGAAAGCTAGGTAGGGGCGACTCAAACACACAAGGACGCTTGGGCTTTTTAAAGGGAACAACAGGCAAGAGCGGTTAGTATGATGGACTCAAGGAACAGGGAAAGGTTGGGCTTCGTGAACAAAGAGTAAAGAGGGGGGGGGGGGCCAGGGGCTGAGGGTGCTGGCCAACTTGCAGAGAGACTCATTGTTGGCGTCCACAAACTGCTTGCGCTGAAGGGCATCCGAGGAGCATGCCTAAATGCCAAAATTCTTACGAGTTATCGAATATGCATGTGCATGCGTACTTAAATTCAGTGGCCAACATGCAACATGCATGAAATTTTCGGCAGGCATGCATACATTGTTGAGCCTCCTCTGATTGACATGTGTGTGGGCCCTCTCCTAGATCACAAGACAGCAGAGTACAGTAAAGGGTTATATGGTGGAAGCTTGAGGGCTCACTATCATGTCCCGTGCCCTCAAATGTGCCCCAAAATCCGCTGCACAACAGCACGGAGGATGTAGCACACCCTACCGTCCGACAGGGTGATGGGCGTCAAAACGCTGGGGCGATTCACCTGCACAGGGAACGGCTCGTCCAGGTTCAGCATCGTCGGAGAGGGAGTGGGATGTGGGTGGCCCTGCTGTGACCCCCCGACCCCGAAGAACTGGCCTGCTGTTCCGTGGGCGGGCCTTGTGGCGAGCCTCCACTGGCCTCTGCATCCGCCCAGGGACTCCAAAGCCCCGTGCGAGTCCAGCAGCATGTTTTTCAGGATCCCCAAGCGGTCCGGCAGATGCTCCGTGGCCTTGTGCACTCGGTCAGCCGCCTGTTGGCCCCACTTGATCTGCGCTTGGATGTCCTTCGACTCCTTGCTGATGCAGTACACGATGTTGGCAATGTCCTTGAGGACCTCCGTGAACTTGTCGTTCATCGTCGTAAGGCTCTGAGCGGGCGTCAGCCCGGGAAGTCTGGGCCTCCTTCATGCTGGCTTCTGGAGCTGGCACGTCGGGTCGTAGGCTTTGACTCGAAAATCCCCCTTCGCTTTGGGATTGCTCCATCCATGGTTCAGGCTGATTTGCCGGCGTGTAAGCCACCACTGTCCTAGGCTCGTGCTGATTCGACGTCGCGTATGCCACAGCCGCAGGATCGGGCCGCGCGCCCTCCCCTGTACCAGACTCCACCCCGACACCGGGCTCCGTAAACAGCGAGAGACCAGTGGAGCGCATCGAAGTTTGGAGTTTTGCCCGCTCCCCGACACAGGACAAATCGCGTGCACAGCGCAGCTTCTGAGCGAAGAAAACGAAGGAGTCCATGGCGCCGACTAGATGATAACCGAAGCAAAGGAGCGTTCTGTTGACTCCCACAAGCTTGAGCCCAAATGGCGTTTAGGGTGTAGGGTTAGGGAAACGGCCCCAAGAACCCAGAGCACCCTGCTGCTCGTTCTTGTCTTTCCAAGTCTTGTCGGACTTTCTTTAGCTAGCCTTTCTTGAAGCTCCGAAAATTGTCTGGGGCTCAGGCTTCATGCTTCTGGACGAATGCCCTATCCACCCGGATCTTACGTAGTCACTGATGCCCGACATCCTTAAATTGAACCGTAATGCCAAATTCCACAATTCCTTCAATCACAACCGCAGATCTGACTCAGAGCCCAAAAACCGCAAATCAAGGTCACCCAAGTGGCTCCGGATCAAAATAGAGCTGGACTGTCTCAGCCTCCGGCAATGGGCTTGAGGGGCTTGCCGTCTAGCAGCAGGCCTTCTAGGTTGTAGGTTTAGGGTTTAGGCTTAGCGCGTCTTTGGGTTTAGGGGAGCTCAAGTGTTGAAGATTTGGGGTTTGGTGGTGGGGATAGGATAGCTGGCCGACGCGAAACCCCGACTTCTGTGTCATGCCTGCCGGTGTGAATGGGGGTAGAAGGGCAGCTTTCCGCACGGAAGATTGCAGAAATGAGTTCGTCTGCCCGTCGCGTTCGTGAACACACTTGCAAGATGTCACACGCTGAAGCTATCTCAACACTAGTCAGCCGCAGGCACCCGAAGCATCATCATGAATCATGATTCGGGTCTCAGCATAGTTCACAAAATCTCGGACAAGAGCCGTTGGGTCTGTTGCATCGCCAATTTCATAGTTTCATGAGTTTCCGCCACTTCTGTCGCGATAGCTGGCCAAAGCATGCCTTTGAACATGTCGTGAACTGTAAAGCCCATGTGTTACGAAGATGAGGGATATCAAATCCAGAGCAGGAGCTGAAGAAGGAGCGACGGCCGCAGTCGCAGCGATAGCAATGACAGCGGCAGCGGCGATAGCCGTTCTCACGATAGAAAGAGCAGCATCAAACAAACATGGCAGACAAACATACACACATACCTAAGCCACCTGCTTACCTACCTACCGACCGGCCGACCTACCTACATGCGCAAACGCACGCGCGGTGTTGATGTACACTAACCTGGGAACCTCAAAGTCCAAGGCCAATCCGCTTTTTTTTTCGGGAGGTGTCGGGGTTTAGTCTAGGGTTCAGTGTGCCCGGTCGACTCTGGAACCCCAAAACCCCAAGAAGTTGCACTCCTAAGCCACGAAAGCCAACCTCCCAAGTAAAGAGGTTGTCGAAGTGCTTGTGCGGACCTGTGATCTCGCCATCTTCCCCCTCGGATGGTTGCCTATCCATGTATGTATGTATGTATGCATGCATGCATGCATGTATGTATGTATGTAGTTATTTACCTGTTGGTTTATGTGTGTATGTGTGTGTGTATGTATATATACATATGTGTGCGTATGTATGTATGTATGTATGGATGGATGGATGGATGGATGGATGGATGTATGCATGTATGTATACATTTACATATACATATACATATACACCTACGTGTGTATATATATATGTATATATATATATGTATATATATATATGTATATATATATATATACACGTGTGTGTGTGTGACTGGTTTAGGGTTGAGCCTAGTTCCTGCTGCTCGTGGCAGAGCCTCGACAACGACTGATTCTGTCTGGGCCGGTCCGGTGCCGCTCGCTTCTTTGACACATGTTGGTAGGTGTTGCATGTCATCTTGGAGACAGTTCACAGCGACCTTCATCTGGGGCTGGCTTCAGGCATGGCGGACCAAGATGAATCTAGCGCACCACTGCTTAGGTCGACTGCACCACACCAGTTTCGGCCCACTGAACCTGCAAAGACAGCTAACATCCTCGCCACTCTATGAGCCGTACCAGGAGCTCAGCCAGGTTCAGGGCCGGGGCATCTAACATAGGGATGCTTGACAAGAATGCAGTTTCGCAGCCGGCGGCTCTGAACGAAGCGAGGCTCAATATGAGAACCACCAACTGCTGTCTGCTCTCACGATCTAGAAAGTAGAACCCGAACCAATAGTACTTCTAAGGGTACTTGAGAGGAACCCCCATTTTTCTAGATCCTCCCATATCCTCCGGGCGGTCTGGGTGTGTTAAACAAAGCTGAGTCTCGAGATCTCGCAGCGCCGGCAGCACAACCTCCGCATCTGAAATCGTTCAGGGTAGCCAGAGAGCCCTTTTCTAATCCCGACCCCAAACGCCTCATTCGAAGCCACCAATATTAGCGAAAGACCTAGTCTTCTCCGCCGGGAGGCCGAGCGAGGGCTCTGCCGGATTGCGTTCAAGGCAGGCTGCGCCCATCCGGGCAGAGGCTTCACGTAGCAGTCGAAGAACGCCTTGGCCCATGACAATGCGAGAGCCTCAATGCTTTGGGCCTAGCTAGGATAGCTTTATGACCGTTGGAGTTGTAATTCTCATCCTTGGACATGCCAGGAGAGAAGCACGACGCGGCTTGTTGTCTGCGAGTCGGCTGGCTCATGGGCAAAGAAAGTTTCTTGCATCAGCTGCTATACTCTTCCTTGGACAAGCTGTGTTGTCGTCTAGCTGCCCATGCAGTACCAAGTCCAGCGGCTCCTTCGGCTGCTCTGCTCGTGTCAGTGTCAGTGATGTGGTATAGGAGCAAGAGAATTCGGCACATGTTCAAACGTACCTGCAGCTTATGGCAAACTCTTCCAGGTCAGGGTTTGGAAATTCAGGAGTGAGTGGCATCTCGAGGCCACAGACGACGAGCCGGCAGAGAATAGCCACGCGTCCGTGCCTTCAAGTCCTTTTGCATCTGTAAAAAACCTCTTGTCGTGCAAATCGTCGATGGGGCGAGCTACAGCGTACATTATGTCATAAGACGTGGGCTATCTTGGATCGTCGTGCCCTTCGAGTTCCCGCCCGAAAAGCTGATGCCCAAGCCGCAATCGCTTCGCCGCGCGCAGCATCTCCGCCAGCGGCTCTGGCAGCAGCCATCCCTGGAATCCATCTGAATGTGGCCCGCAGATTTCTGACCCCTCAGAAGGAAGCCCGGGGTTCCAGACGCCTACACTCAGACATGCAAGGTGTGCAAGGCAACTAGGAGACCAACCCGAAGAGGCCTCGGGTTCGCATCTTCGGGGTAAAGGGAAAGCCCTGAACCTTCCGCCCCTCATCAATAAACCCCTCAGTCTTGGGATCCCCATTATAATCCTGAGAAATCTGCTTCGGCTTGGAAGGCTTACTAGTTTCTTGTAGGTTTTGCAATGTCCTGCATGCCAGCGCGACAAGGCAAATGTACGTACAGCTTCGATATACACATATACATATGCATACATTGGCTTCAATTGCAAACGCGTGTGTGTGTGTGTGTCGATGGGGTTTGGGGTTTGGACTCTCGCGACTCGGGGTTTAGGGCTTCAGGGTATCAGGGGTGAGGTCTAAGTTTTGGACCACGGTTTGGGGACTATAAAGCTTTTTCTTGTTGGGAGTTTTGGACCTCTGCCCGCAATAGAGTCCATGCACCTGCCTTGTGGCGAGTCGAAGCGATGCCAGAGGAGCTGAATCGAATCCCAAATTTGGTGCCGGTCCTGGGTCTTGCAAGTATGCCTTGGTTTAGGGCTTCGGGTTGAGGGATGGGTTTGGGGCTTAGGGGTTTCGCATTATTTTTCATGACTTCTTCTGAGCTACTACGTCCCGAAGGCTGCTAAGTGCCGGTAAGGACACGGCATGGCCGTCGAAACGAGTGACTCGCACATGGGCACAACTCCACGACCGCCCGGCTTTCTAAGCGAAACAGACTTCGCCAGCGTTAAGCCCTTGAAGATCTTCGTTCCCCAGATCTGGCATGCGCTAGGCCGCTAGGCTCCACCAAGCCATGGCATGTTTCAAAGAGGCCAACGGAGATTCGACAGCACCTGGTACTACGTAAGTACTTGCTAGTAGCCGGGTGGCGGTCGTCCTGAAGCTGGTAGTTAATACTATGCGAAAGTGATGGGAGGAAGAGAGAATCAGAGAATCCTTCCTAACCCAACTTCCCTTCCCCGCAGAGCTCCTCCTCAGCGCGCGGAAGCTCCAGATATCTCCACGCCATACCTTCGCAAGAGGGGTCCTTGTCTCAAGGTCCAGAGTCTTACAAGATCTCAGAGTGCAGGTTCTGCTTGAGTCGCAGGGTTGCTTGCCTCATCACGCCGTCTATCTGCAAATTTACCGGGTTTGGGGGCAGCTCGGGTGATGAGGAAGTTTGACATCTTCGCTTCCACACGGACAGGTCTGGGTCCCAGGGAGTAATTTGGGGTGCAGGACCAAAGCTTTGGCAGAAGGCCCCGGGATCAAAGAAAAGCGTGCACCCATCTCCAACATCGGAGTCCAAGCTTCAAAAATCGAAACTCCATCTCAACCTAAACCCTAAACCCTAATCAGCCCCAACAGCTCTTGCTCTGTGAAGGCTTACAAGTGCCCTCCAGCTGTCACTGGAACACATGGCTTGTCCTGGGGTCCTCTGTCAACAGCATAGAGGGCCGACTTGGGGGTTCAACGGTAGCTAGGGGTATCGTCACAGAAACAGAACTGCCTAAACTGAAACAGTTGCATACAAGTGCTTGTGCACATGTGTATAACTATACGCATATGTATAATATGGACGAGAGGGAAAGAGAAAAAGGAGATGTGTGAAAAAAGTGAACCACATTTGACATACGTGTCTGCATGTCACCCTGCTGACGTCTTTAGACGCTGCCTAGTATTCTCTCTTTGCCCGTTTACCAGTGGTAGACCATGAACTATTTACATGCCAGAGCATCAGCGGATATCTAGATCAGGATCCTCACCACAAAGGTGTGAGCCCTCGGACTGAGCCCAACCCCAAAACCTAAACCGTCCTAAAACCCCTGGCTCATAGAAACAAACCGCAAAGCCCAACCCTGAAGCTCAAAACTCAAAGCTCAACCTGCTAAACTCAATACCCCTGCACCCTACACCCCTACACCCCCCTAGCCTAAACCGTAAGCCCAAAACCAAAACCCTAAACTTGCCTGTGAACTCTGGCTTTGGCACGGGCGGGTCCGTCCCATCCTCCCAAGAGCCAAGCTCCCCAAACCCGAAAGCCTTGAATGACTTTAGGCTTTACCGTAGGGTTTGGGGGGTTCGGGGCCCCTAAGCCCCAAGCCCTCACAAGAATTAGTAACGATATCCCCTTCAAGTTCATCTGCGCTAAAGCCCAAAACCCTCTACCTTAAATCCCGAAGTACCGGAAGGCGTTGAAGGGTCGGTGTTGAGGTTCGGGCCTAGATTTTGGTGTAGATTTTGAATGGCAAGCCTGACGGCAACTCCGCAGGCCTAGAGAGTTCAACCAGGGTTACGGGCGACTGAAGAACCGGAACAGGGTTTGTGGGCACCCGAAGCCATACCTCTAGACGAGCTACGCAGTAGTAGTGTTATATACTACGTAAGTTTTCCATTTCTTATTGCGGGATGCCAGGTTCCTTCCAAACTTTGGCATTCAAGGGCTTGGGGGCTTTGGGATGAATCTAAAGCTAAAGGCCAAGCTAGGGGCTTGCGAATATGCAGCTGGAGATTCGAAATGCAAAAGGGTGTCGGGTTGCAAGTTTCGAGACGCAAGTTGAGCTCTCTGTGTCTCTCTGTCTCTCTCTCTGTCTCTCTCTGTCTCTCTCTCTTTCTCTTTCTCTGTCTCTCAATATCAGAACCGGCTCCAGATGACCTGGTTTGGAATTAAAGGTGAAGATGTTGGGGGGCGGCATTAGTTTAGGGTGGTTCCCTTTTTCGTTTTATGGGAAGGAGAAGCCATACCGGCTGATTTGGCATTGGCAGTGCTTGGGAATTGGGATCACTAAGTGTGTTCAACTGCTTAGCATCCTGAGCCCCGAGACAAACACCCATAAACCCTGGACTGCAACTTAAGCCTGAAGCAAAGCATTCAATGGCGCAGCTGCGTATTGCTAGTCGGTTCATGATAAAACCCAGGATGTAGACCCAAGATAAATCCTGGACCCGGTGTTTCCGTTACCTCAATCACCAAGATCTCGATCAGCACGTCGCCGGACGATTCCATGAGGTCCTTTCTTCTGCCAAGAGGTGCCCTCCTTCTGTTTTCATGGGTACCTTCAGGATTTACAGGCCCTATGAAGTCTTTCATAGGTTTGGATAAGGGCATTTGAGCCGGTTAACGGATTAGGCTTAAGGTAGAGGGGTTCAGGCCTCCGGATTCCTCTCATCTATCTTCTAACTTGTAAGACCGTAAGTCTTGCATCTTCTGGCATATTATAGTACATCCTAGTATATTATAGTCATGCTGTAGTCCCTTATACTTATGAAAAAGGAAATGATTCAAAGGCCTCCACACTCCGAGCCAGCAACGCCCCAGCATCGCCACAGGGTGTCGGCGCGAGGCGCCCGCCGGGCAGGGCGAAGACCTTCGATTTCGAGTTGATGCGGGCGCGGGTCCAAAAGAGCTACGCATTTCTGTTGTACTTGCGGGGCCTTGTATCGCAAGGGCTCAGGGTCTCGCCGTGATTAGGTCGGGCTTCCGACTTGAGATGAGGAGTGTGGGAGCTGGTAGGCTTCCAAGCCTTTGGGCCTTTCTGAATAAGGACCCGGCAGTCTTCGAAGGAGCACAACAAGAAACAGGCGGTTCGGAAAAGATGAAAACTGCGCTTGGTGGAATTACGAGATACCACGCAAGGACTACAGCGGAATAGTCGGAATAGTATTCGAGGATATTGCGCTTGGCTTGAGGCATAGATTGCGCATGCTTCACTGCCAAGACCATCGACTTGCATTTTCTGGAGTCGCGTGGGCAAGGGTCGGTCCTTGGCAATCTATCTGTTGCTGGCTAAGTTTTTCTACTTAAAACAGACTGCCTGCTACACCACTTCTACCACTTCCACGACCGACCACTAAACCACTACCACTCTACCACTATCGCTACGACTACGACTACTACTACTACTACTACTACCACTACTACTAACTACTTCTATTTATGCATCTATTACGACGACGGACTCTGCCGCCACACTTCGCCACCACTACTGCTGCCAACACCAATATAAGAACAACGACTCCACAACCAAAGATCTGGTCCCGAGCCACTGCTGAAAGGCCTTTGCGGGGCGGCGGGCCAGCACGAGGGGTCCGGGTTGCTAGCTCCTCCAAGGGCCGCAAACTTTGATCTCACTCTCTCTGGGAGTCCATTTCCCCACATCTCTGGGAGTCCCAGCAGGGGTGGTTCCTCAACGCCCCGAATCGAGCTCCGAAGCCTAGACCGGCAACCCAACCTTCCAGCCCAAAACCCTGAACTAGACAATCAACTCCTGAAGCCCAACTAAGCCACGAAAAAACCCTCAGAAAGATCGAACGAACTACGACACATGACAAACAGATGGAAGCTCGAACCGCCCGAATGATTGCAGCTCATGGAGAAGCGTTGCTCGTGCATGCGCCAAAACTGACGAATAGCAACCTCTACGTGTGCATGTGTGTCTCTCTATCGATCTATCTAGCCATCCATACATCCAGCCATCCATCTAATGTGTATGCATGTATGTACGTACGCATCTATGTCTGGCAGAAAACATACAACACGGGCATCTTGAGCTACGCTCTGCGGTCCGTGGTGGCTGCAGCCTCCGGCCGAAACCGATGAGCCGTGGCAAAGGCCGCCTTGCAGGGTCTCTATTTTAAGGAGGTTCGTCTGGAGTGGCACTGTCCCCTTTGTGGGACATTGTTTTTTCTGGGTCCCGTTTTAGGGAACTCGTGGGTCGTGGCTGTGGAAGCGTGTTACAGGGTGGGCTTTCGAGGGTTGTTTGGGTCCAGGGGCCAAGGCTTGAGGTGTGGGAGCCTGGGTGTTCCGGTCTGGGGTTAAGGGTCGTCGCCAGGGTTTTGTTGGCTTGAGGGCCTAAGATGGCTTACCGGAATTTCCGGTGTTTAAGGTGTCGGGTCTAAGATAGTGTAGCGGGCTTTAGGGTTCATGGTTTAGTGCTCAGGGCGTCACAACATGCTGTTCTTTAGGGCTTGTGCTCATGCCATGCGGCTTCCGCCGGCGGCTCAACGTCGCGGCCCCTTGCGCTCAGAGGCAGTTAAAGCTTAGCCTCCAGGCCAATATTCGAAACCCCTGCCCCACAGAACCTAACCTTTTGCTGCAGGCTTGCAGTCAAGAACGCCTGGTAGTTAGCTACTCGTCCGCCAGTTAGCACTGTACTCGTGACAGTGCTTCCAGCTTAACCTAAATCCTGATCCTTTTGATCCTGCACCCGGAGCCCTAAACCCAAGCTTCCTCCGACCCATGGCCACACGCCTGATCCAAGTAGCCATTCTTGTGCAGCACCTCAAGGCTCCCACTGAGGTGATCTAGTTCAGGTTCCTGCTGCAGCTTTGGGGTTCAGGGCCATGGGAGGCTTGAGGATCAGGCTCTATGTTGTCCAGAATCTGACACATATGCGGGAAAGCCAGGTGCTGAGGAATCGGACGGATGCTTTCATGGGGCCAGCGCAGAGGCCCCAAAGCCTAAAGGCCTTTGTCTTGTTCAGGGCTCGTCCTAAGGCCTGAAGCTTTGAGTTGTGTGAGACTTGAGGGCTGAAGCCGATGTTGCATACCGAGCACGACGACGAAGCCGCATGAGATGCAGGTCACCAGGAGAAGCAGCGATACCTCAGGGCTGCGAGCTCTGAAAGCTTTCCATCTACGAAGTGCCCTCGTCTAAACTGCCATACAGTCGGCTGCACCGCTCTCGCCCTCATCACCAAAACGGAGCCCCTCATCAGAAGAACCGCCACATTTAGGGACACACTCTACAACGCTGGGCCTCTCGCTGCCCCGGCATACCTTCTTCCTTGCTACGACCTAACAACACTACTGTAACAACAACAACAACAACAGCTACCACAATATCTATAACACTAACAATACTAGCTGTAATATATACAGTAATAACAGCAGCAACAATAAGAATAACAGTAGTAAATACTCATAACAACCGTAAGAATATCTTTAAGCCTTACACCAACACTCTCAATCTTCCTCCTGGCCCGAAGCTGAGGCGCTAGGGTTCCGGAATCACTACTTTCTGTACAGTCCTGGCTGGGGTAGTTCTCCAAAGTTAGGGTCTCTTGTGGGGGGCTCCTTTCAGGGATCTTTAAGGGTTTCCATAGCGTGTCTATTTTCCATAGGGTCTCTATAAGGGTTAGTTCTCAAAAGCTAGGATCCCAGAGGAAGCTCATGCCTGAAAAATGCGGAACCAGAGTAATGTAGAGGCCACACAGATTCCCAACTGTCCGTTTTCCGTCGCATCGCAACGTGACATAAAACTGCTGGCCTGTAGGTATTGGGGCTGTAAAGGAACAATTCGCACAATCAGTACAGGCATTATCCCGTAAGCCGCAAAGCTTTTGAACCTGGAGCTCTCTTCGGTAACTCAACTCTGCTAGATCCTAAATTCTAAGCCCTGCACTCAAGATTCCAGAACCCCCAAACCCAAACGGGACTGAGGCGATGTGCCACGGCGGGGGTGTGGTCCACACTCCGGCGGCGTCGAGCCATGGGGCATCTTTAGTTTAAAGGCTTTGAGACGACTTTAAGGCTTTAGGACTTCAGGCTTTTTGCCTTCAGGGATTCAAGGCTATCAGCTGTTGGTGTGTCGGCCTGCTTGTCGGAGTTTTTCAGAGTTTCAGGGTGCAAGACTCAGGCTCTTTGGTTCTTGTGTGCAAGTGCGACTTTTCAACTTAGCCGCCTATGCGACTCGGTTTTCGTGTCGTAGTTTTCAGATTGATAGGGGCGGTCAGAATCAGAGTGGCGCTTGCATCAGAGTGAGCTTCACTTAGTTTGGCCATTTGCCGTGACGCCGTCATGTCGGTGTGGGCTACTGTGCAGCTAATTTTTTGGACTTTTGCATGTATGCTTGTGTAGGATGTTTCGGCTGTAAACCGCTACTCCTGTGTACACAGGGGTTTGTGGCACATGTGGCCTCAAGACAACTTGCTTCTCGGGCTTTTGGGGCTTTTTCCCTCCTACATAGCTAGGACGAGCCCGCATTGCAGGGTAAAGTCAGGGTTTAGGGCTTTAGGGTTGAGGGCTTAGGGCCTTGGGGCTTACGGCTTTTTAGGGTTTACGCTCTCACAACTCGGACTTGCCAAGCGAGGCTCCATGGCCATGGTCGCAGGTCGGCGTGATACAGTTCACTAGCTTCCTCAGGGCTTTTTAGGGTTCAGGGTTTTTGGGTTTCGGGTTTTGGGTTTAGAGCTTAGGGTTGCTGACACTCTACCACAAAACACTCAAGCTCCTAGACACAGCAGCACAGATGGGTGTCTCAGATCTTAAGGCCTGGGATGACAGGGATCTTTGGAACCATGGAGAGAAAGGTCAAACGTCTGAGCTTCTGGGGCTGAAGCTAGCGCCTGGGATTTCGGATTCACGATTCTACCCAGGCAACAAGGGAAAGACTTGGCTGACTGGTTTTGTAGGGTCTTGGTTCTGGGTGTCACATCGGAACGCTTCAGATTCGTCTCTTTCTTTCGTCAGGGTTACGGGCGGGATCTCCCTTACTCTCTCGCTCTCTCTCTCTCTCTCTCTCTCTCTCTCTCTCTCTCTTTGTTTCGACAGGGTTAGGGACAGGGGTTGCCCCCT
>CAJNJA010005691.1:6794-17509 GCA_905231915.1 Symbiodinium necroappetens
TAAGCCCTAAACCCCTAAGCCCTAGGTTTGCGCCCAGTGGCTTTGCGGCGCAGGGTTTAGGTCTCGAGCTTCAGTCCTGCCTTCCTCGATCCGATTCTACCGGCTGCGTGTTTAGGGGTTTGGGGTTTAGGGGTTTAGGGGTTTGGGGTTTAGGGGTTTAGAGGGTTTAGGGGTTTAGGGGTTTAGGGTTTAGGGATCCTTCAACATTCAGGTAATTCTCTAAATTAGGGTTTTTTGTTGGTCCAAATCCCGGGCCCTCGGTCTTAGTGAGTTAGTGATGCAGTGTTGTTCGGTCTCATTGCAAAGGTGCAGCTGGAAGCTGAGTCCGTGGCAGCAGGCTTTGGAGCGATCTCACGGGAGCCCAAGCACCTTTTCAACTTGCTGGTCACAGACCGTGCATCCTCGAACCTGAAGGCAGAACGTGATTTCAGCGCTGATGGTTCTGGTGCCATCAACGCACATTTCTTATGCCGCATACACAAGGCATCACAGATGCAAACAAGCAATTCGAACTTGTTGCTCATCACGTTTCTGGCTTACTACATTCTGCATATCAATGCGTGGCGGTGGCAACCGCACAACCCTGAGAAAGATTTTACTGGAAATCATTGCAGACCGCCTAGTCGTTCACATCGGTGATCCTCCCGCGCAGCACCGCTCCCGTCGGGAGGCAATCTTTGATTTGTTTCTCAACTCTGATGCAAGCATGAATGAGCATTGCAAGGTGCCCACCCAAAAGAGGGAAATTCAGAAGTGTATCTTGGGACACTTCTTCCCTGGTGACATTCAAAACGAGGACATTGTAGAGTATTGTGCGTCAGAGCCCACGCCCAAGCGGGTTGCTGTCCCGATGCTTCTACCAGCTGTGTGTCCCGTCTTTGCTCGCAGCCGATAGCTCGGAGGAGAGCACAGCATCGACTTTCCTGGCCTGTTGAGCAGCATTCATGGACGCTGTCAAGGAGCCACAAAGCCTCGGCCCCCAAGCCCTAAACCCCAAAACCCCCAAAACCCGAAACCATTAAACACATCAAACCCCTGTAGGACTTCAGGACCGGTGTTATATAAACTCCTACAGAGAAAATCGCAAAGAAGACTGCAGAAAGCCCCCGCAGGCCCTAAACCCCGCAAACCCCCAGAATCTCAATGGGCCCCTGACAAATTTCAACTCCGAGCTCCCTAAAAGTACCCTCGACTTGGGGTTTAGGGGATTTAGGGTTTTTAGGTTCAGGGTGTTTAGGGTTAAGGGTTTAGGGTGTATAGGGCCCCAAATGAAGGGTGTTTAGAGTCGAGAAAGCGGGTGGATGGGGGGTCTAGGCAGGAGGCCTAAACCTTGCAAACCCCCCCGAAATTGCAACCCTGACCTAGCACAGCCCTTTTGCTTCCTACTTTGGCAACCCCCCAACCCTAAGCGCTATTGTAAGAATCCCAGCCAAGCTATTCGAGTGCCGGTCCGACACTCTAGGACATTTTCAGGTGGGTAGTTACCGTTGTAGGAGCCTTATAGAAGGTCTATATACCTTATAGAAGCCTTATAGAAGCCCGAAAACCCTAAACTCTAAACCCTAAACCCTCAGCCCCGTATACCCTAAACTCCCCGCCTGTAGTAGTTTCCTCTACAACCACCAAGGAAGGCATCGCGCTGGTGAAGGAGCAGCTGGACAGTTCAGGATTCGCAAAAGACCCTAAATTCTGAAACCTCACAGGTTTAGGCTTAGGGTTTTGGGTTCAGGGGTTTAGGGTTTAGGGGTTTTGGGTTTAGGGCAATGGTTTAGGGTTTAGGGCCTCAGGGGTGTTGGGCAATGGCTTAGGGTTTGGGGAAACCTAGACCCCACAATGTTGGGAGTTGGGGTGTAGGGATGCAGGGTGTCGGACATGTAGGGTCTTGGGTCAAGTCCTAGGTCCCGGTTAGGGTTCAGGGTTGTAGGTTCAACAAGACGACACCATTTAAGTTTTGCACTGCTTGAATCGTAGAGAAGCATGCATGATGCTTAATGACCTTCCTTATTTAGTGTTACTTATGATGACTATTCTCTATTATAATAATTCTCTATTACAACTATTCTCTAACTAACTATAAGGTATGATACACTACTTTCCTTCAAGAGAGGCAGGCTGCTTGCCATGTCCGCACACCATCACCAAGTCCGCAAGTCCTTCAAACCTCACAGCAACCCAAAGCACCTAAAACCTAGACCCTAACCCTCGGTTGAGGGGGGTCCAAAGAAACGTATCTAGAAGGAGTCGGTTGAGGGCATAGGGATTCGCAGGAACAAGCATATTTTGAAGTGCACCCCTACATTTAAGAAACCCCCCCATCATGGTGTGACTGTGTGATTGCATCGACCCCAACCCTGCCACCCGCAACAAAAGGGTCCCCAGGGCCTGTAAGGTACCCAGGGTGGAATCGCCAGTTCCACACAGCCAAGACTACAAATCCCGACAAGGAACCAAAGCCTAAACCCTAAACCCTAAAACCCTACACCCTAAGCCCTAAAACCCTAAACTCTCCGAGCCTAAAGCCCTCAACCCTAAACCCCTCGACCCTAAACCCTAAACCCTCCGACCCTAAAACCCCCCCATCATCCAAAGAGCCCTAGGTCTCTCTGTACCGTCGACTCCGCTTCGGCGGACGCCTGGTCCCCGCAGGACAAGGAGGCCAAGGAATTTCTATTCCGCAATCAGAGTCCGCATGGGTAGTTCTCTAAACCAGGGTCCCGTTTAGGGACCTTGTTTTCTAAGGGTGCCGTACTATATTGGGGACCCAAAAGGGACCCTAATTTAGAGAACTACCCACATAAGAAGTATGCCATATACATATCTATAATTCATTTGGGGTCATCATTTCTATAATTGTGCTAATATAATTCTCATATAAGTGTTAGAATATATTGTAGCATAGCTATCATCATTCTGCCCAAAAATCCTAGAACTCAGCCCATCAATGAGAGCACAACGCGGCAAGCCGAGGGTTTTGACGGGGTTCCTTCCCAGAGGTCCTGTGAGGGTTCTACAGGGGTTCCCCCAAAAGGGCTCGTTTTAGGGGTGCCGTTTTTAGAGTTAGTGTAGGGTATAAGGGCTTCTTGCCGGCGCATTAGGTTCTCCAGAAAACCTTATTCTTAGATACGTTTTTGGTGTGATCCCTAGTCGAACCTGGCAGTGAAGTGATGCTGCTTGCTGTGGAGGTAGTGGTCGTTTCGTGCGAGTTGCAGCACTAGTAGTGGTAAGGGTTGTATTGGTTGAAGAATGCGATTGGTTGAAGAATGCGAAGAACAGTTGCAACAACACCGCCTCATTAGTCGCAACAGGAATACAAAGAGGAATGGTCCCAGAGAACCCAATACCCCTTAATTAAGGATGCCCTATACCTTAAATCATATTATTAAGGCCTCCATAATTTAAGGTATATTCCTTAATTAAGGGGTATTGGGTTCTCTGGGGTGGTATCCGAAATAGCAAGCCAGCAGCGCTTCTCCCAGCAGTCGCCAGTCAAAGTCAGAAAGCAAGATGATCAGCAACAGCGTCGTTGTCAGAGCCGTTCGTCAAACGAACCCAAGACGTCGAAACAATTAGTAGGCATATTCCCTTATGGCCCCTCCAGAACTGTCTGGTCCCCCCTGATCAAGCTCATTCGAGCCCTAAACCAAAAAGTCGCAGACGCTCGAGCCCCCAAAGGCTTAACACAAAGCAGCTAGAGCCCGCGGCCACTTCGAAGCCGGACCTTGCATGCGGGATTCAGGGTCCCCCCATACGGTATGGGTATTACCCTAAACCCTAAACCAACCCTAAACCCTAAAACGCTAACCCTAACTCCCCAAACCCTAAACCCCAAACCCTAAACCCCAAACCCCAAACCCTAAACCAACCAAAGACGAGCTCTCGCCATCCCACGGAGGCCATCCAGAAGAAGATTCTCGCCAGCTGTGGGTTCGACAACATTAACGAGCACGTCAGCCGCTTTACCTGAAACTTGGGGTTTAGGGCTGAGGGATGCAAGCATCTCAGCCGCTCTGCTTGAAAGAGATGGCTTAGGGTGGTGAGGCCAGTTGAGGCTTGCTGCCAAATTCCATGACAGAGATTGCTTGGGGTTTAGTAGGGGTTGATGGTTTCAGCCACATAGCAGACATAGCATCCTGCTTTAAAGGGTATGTGGCGAGCATTTGCGTTGCGGCTCAGATTGTCGAGACAAGTTGCCTCTTAGATATCAGGTGCGGGAAATGCACAGATGCAAGAACATAGCACGGTAGATATTATGCATTGCCGCATAATGCCTCTCTCTCTCGCTCTCTCTGTCTCTTTCTATAGTTCATTTCTGTTGTGTGCACGAGTTTGTACACTGGCATCCATATGACCAACGAAGTGTTTACCTGTATATATATACACACACACACATAAAGTGAATAGATAGACTTGTGTAACCCCAAGTTATCGGCTTTTACTGCTGTGTGCTTGCTTAGTGAATAGTCTATGCAGTCTCATGTTACGAATCAACAAGTATCATGTAGTGCACTCAACATTCGTGTAACGAGATACACAAGTGTTGCAAGTGCAACAATATCCAGAAGCAGCAGAGAGGTGGATAGTCAGACAGACAAGTAGATAGTTACATAGGTAGGACGACCACATTCGAGTAAGTTGGTTGACAGACGCTTGGCTGTCAGCAACCATAATTTTGGTATTGTACAAACATATCATGACCCAGCACTTGTACCCGATTGCTGAAAAGGTATATTGCGCTGTCAGCTGGTTCTCAGGATTAGCTTCATGTTGTCGTCTTCTCAAGCATGGCAGTTTTGGGCAGGGCGCCTATACATGTACATATATACTCACGGTGCACACCGATACTTGTGGATAATATAGACTGCACATACCTGTATAGAGATTTTTACACATGTACTTAAGGGTATGCGTTTATGCATGTTTGTGAGATATGCATGTACTGTCTTCTTGCTCGCCGGAGTTTTGCCATGTCCTGAATCAAACAAACACGTTTTTGCACACATACATATGTATTCCGTCCCATGTATCCACCGAAAACACTAGGTTTGGCTCTGCGTTTGCTAGCATACCAGCATACCGCGAAATTGTGTAGAATCCGCTCGTGACCACATACTAGCTGCAACCGGCTGCGAAACAGTTACACGCACAGGCGCACACAGGCACGCGCACGTAAACACACAGAGAGAGAGAGAGAGGCAAAACACATACATACATACTTACATACATACATGCATACATACATCCGTGCATACATACATACATACATGCATACATAGGTCGATAGATAGATAGATAGATAGACAGACAGATAGCTAGTTACAGCTAGTTAAACAGACAGACAGGCCGATAGATATATGTATATATACATATAGAGATATGTAAACATCGTGCACCTATGTATGTATGTGTGTGTGTGTTTGTGTGTGTGTGTGTTTGTACGGGTGATTGTGAGTGTCTGTATATGCGCCCATAGCATAGCAGAAGTGTCAGACTGATAGGTATCAAAACTGTGCATGACGAATTGGTGGGGGGGGTGTCTTTGCACAAGCTCGCCATTGACGGCCTTTCGTGCACCTCAGGAAAAGTCATGATCAACTGGATTGGCGATGTTGTTCCCGAGCTGCACCTCATGGGCAATGTCGCGGTGATTATCAGACTCCCTCAGAACCTTATTGCGTTGCATTGCGTTGTTATGGTTATAGAGTTGTGCAGGGCTTATGGGCGGGGGCTTAATTGGACTAGGGCTTCAGTTGCAGGCTGCGATGTACTTGTAATAAGGAGCCCTAGGTTATTCAGGTTTCTGCACTACATGGTTCCTGCACCGGTTCATGGACCACCCTAGGGCAACTGGGATTTACTCTACAGGAGCAGTTTCCAAAGCTTTCGCAGAAATCGACACACACAAACCCCCAAACCCTAAACCCTAAACCCTGAACACACACACATATCTATATATATATATACACATATATATATAAATATATAAACAGGCACACAAGTTTCTTGGTCCGATAGCTCTTGCTGAGATCTAAAGGATCTTCCGGAGCTGTCCCTGAAAGGCCAACCACCATGCCTCCATCACCAATACGATCATCAACGGCATCGTCGGTTTAGGGTTTATACTTTAGGCCTTTAGGGGTTGGGGGTTTAGGGTTTAGGGGATATACACTACCATGACCTTAATGTCTTACTGTTGATCATCAGCCTCATCATCAGCAGGTATGCAGCACTAGGGCGCAGAATCTCCAACCTGGTCTTGCGATGCGGCAACAGCAGCAACACCCACGGCTACCCATGGTGACAACAGTCACAGCAGCAGCAACAAGCACCCCCACCACCTCAGCCTCAGCGGCAGCATCAGCTGCACCAGAAACTGCATCCACAGTACTGGAAGCTGAACCAACCAAGAAAAGACGTGAGCAGCAGCACCAAGAAGCAAAACGAGCGCAACGCCAGTAGCAACAACAACAGCAGCAGCATCAACAACAACTACGACGGCGACGATGACGACGACTACTACTCCTTCTACTAGTACTATACTCTGCTGCCAAACAACTGCGATTTTTACCATTATTACCACTACTACTACTACTACTACTACGACGACGACGACGAACTACGACAACGATGACAACAGCTACCGTAACTGCTTCTGCTGCTGGCTGTGCCGCTGCTACAGCTGTTGCGTTCGCTGCCGCTTCTGCTACGTCGGCAGCGTCAAGAACGACGACGACTGCTACCGCTCACCGCTGGCTATCACTACCAAGTCTCCAAACCTACAAATTGCACTATCTGACCGCGACGAGACTTGCAGAAATGATAGATCATTCCATCAACACTGGCCACATGCAGGACAAGTGTACTGTCCAAGCCACGGTTTTGGTGACACTATAACTAGGAAACTGGCGTCAGGAGACATGATGCCATCAATAACTAGGTCTAACAACGATGGTGCGAAGGCAACCGTCGCTAAAAAAGTGCTACTCCCCGCACTACCTCTCCCTGCTCTTGCAGCAGTTGGCGCAATCACCGCAGTTGCTACACCCCACAATTTAAAAAAAAAACAGCTCGTCGGTAAGCTTCGAAACAAGCCTACTTCGAGCGCATATCTCCGGAGGCTCAGGCAAGGGGTTCGCTTCGGCTAACCCTAAACCCCTAAACAAGAGCCAGCCCCCAAGAAAAGAAGTAAAGCCGATTGATTGAACTCTGAGGTGATCGGCGCGATGCTGCACAGCTGCAAGCATTGGGTTTAGGGTTTCGGGGCAAAGGATCCTAGATTAATGTCGAATTTGTGTTTAGGTTCAGAGTTTAGGGTTTAGGGTTTAGGGTTTCTGGCTTTGGGCAGTTATCCAGGACCTTCCGAGCAAGCCCTAGCCAACGATGCAGGCCCCGCCTTATTTAAGGAATACACCTTAAATTATAGGGGCCTTAATACTATGATTTAAGGTATATTCCTTAATTAAAGGTTATTGGGCTCGCTTCGTTCGAATTTTGAGCTTTGTGGAGGATTCCCAGTCGTTCGAGCCATCTTCGCGAGCTGGCACGGAGTTCCCTAAACCCTAGCAAGCCCTAAGCCCTAAACCCTAAACCCTAGTAAACCCTTACCCGTAAGCCCTGAACCCTAAACCCTAAACCCTAGTAAACCCTTACCCGTAAGCCCTGAACCCTAAACCCTAAACCTTACCCCAAGCCCTAGGTTGGACCTGATGTTTGCAATCGGCGGCCTGTAGGCTTCTGTAAACCCAATGCCCTTCAATTAAGGAATATACCTTAAATTTATAATATTAGAGCCCCTATAATTTGAGGTATATTCCTTAATTGAGGGGTATTGGGTTTCCCGGGTAAGCTTCTGTAAACTTAAGGCCGAGGGCCTCCACTGCAAGAGATCATCCATCCAAGCGGGGTTTGGGGTTTAGGGGTTTAGGGTTTAGCCTAGGGAGGCCAGGGTGGGGGTTTAAGTGTCTATAGTGTCTAAGGGGTTAAGGGTGCAGTAGATGTGGGTAGATCTCTAAATTAAGGTCTCTTTTCAAATTTGCCAGCATAGTACGGCACCCTTTTAGAAAAAGGGACCCTAAAGCCACCCTAATTCAGAGAACTGCCCATATAGAGCCCTGATAGAAGCCTTATCGACGCGCTTATAATTAGATCCCTTTAATGAGCCCCAAAAAAGAGACCCTAAATTGATCTGCGCAAGACCCTGGCTCACCTCTCTTAACTCCCCTAAACCCTAAGCCCTAAGCCCTAAGCTTAAGCCTTCGGAAGAGCAAACAACAAGGCCAGGGCCAAGGGACCATCCTTCGCCGGGGCTTCATCTGGAGGGTGTTAGGTCATGTTTAGGATTTAAGGGGGGGGTTTAGGGGACTAGGGGTTTAGGGGACTAGGGGATGCTAGGATCTTGGGAATCATCAATCACAGCAACAGCCAAGGGTCAGAGGTTCAGGGTTTTGGGGCTTTTTTCAAGCCCTCAACCCGGCAACAGACCTTTGTTCTTTCATTTAGGTTTAGTCTTCTTAGGGTTTAGGGTTTAGGGTCATTTTTTATGTCAGCCCGGATTCCTGCTTGCACGACACCCTGAACTCTGAACCCTGATCCCGTTACCCAGAACCCGTCCTAGGAAGCGCGTCGTCAACGGCGAGGACATTGCGGCCAGTGTGGCGCAGCTGCAAAAGCCCGACCTAGCCCCGGGTTTGAAGTTGAGGGCTTGGGGGTTACTTAGAAAAAGGAGCCTAAATGATTAAGAAATAGCATTCCGTACAGTTTCTTGTTGTAATGAGACTGTAAAGGAAGCCAAGACCCTATACTAACTGTTAACGAATTAAGGCCCCTACATTAACCTGCGGCGCAAACCTTATGATACCTCAGGCAGCTAACGCAGTCGTGAACTTCAGGCAACGGCTGAGAGCCCTGAAGGCCTAAACTTTCGCACCCAGTCCCAAAATACTTGGACCCCTCCGAAATCTTGGTGACAAACCATCCCGAAGCCCTTGAAACGCTTCAGTGTGGGGGGCTTGCCGCCCAGCCTGTACATGCTTCTTGCAACTTCGACGAGCCTCTCTGCGTGCTGGGGTGGAGTTGGGAGATAGGGTTTTTAGGGTTTAGGGTAGATAGAAGTTGCTATTACGATGTCATACATGAGCAGGCCGTGGAGTAAAGTTTGCCCACTTCCCTTCTGTTGCGCAAGGTCTAGATCCAGTGCCAGCACCTGACTGTAGACCTACACAGTTTCTGCCGTGCACTTCATGATAAGTCTCATCGTTCGTTCAGCTCAGCGCAGTCTTGCTAACCTGCTCTGGCCTTAGTATTCTTGCGTATCTTGTCACTGTCAATGCCGGAGCGGTTCGTGGTTCAGCAGGGTGGTACTACGAGAGGCTCTCTTGCAAATTCCCTGTCTGAATTATACCTCAATCTTGGCGTCTTTGTTGCTGGTGTTCCAACTGTTTCTCTCCTTTCGGAGTTTCTGCTGGCCATCTTGATTGCCGCGACCCGAGGCAAATCAGTGGAGCGGCAAGTTTGAGAACAACGAGCTGCCCTCGAGGGAATCCACGTGGACGCACATGCTGTAGGCTGGGAGCGAGGGTTTCCGAATTCGGAGCAGATTTTTGAGGCTTCGAGCTTTGGGACCCAGTCTGTATACTAACCAGGACATACTGGCTATCACGAGAAAGTCATGATGATGGTCATGATGATGACGATGATGATGATGATGATAATGAGGATCATGATGATAATGATGATCGGGCGGGGTGTTTGTAATGATAGTACTATCAACGGCAACGGCACGAC
Source organism: Symbiodinium necroappetens (assembly GCA_905231915.1). Classification (NCBI taxonomy): domain Eukaryota; class Dinophyceae; order Suessiales; family Symbiodiniaceae; genus Symbiodinium; species Symbiodinium necroappetens. Next base: position 16,575 of record CAJNJA010005691.1, read on the forward strand.
GACGACGACGATGCTGGTGATGAAGAAGTCAGAATGGTGATGCTGATGATGAAGCAGATGATGATGATGATGATGATGACGATGATGATGATGATAATGAGGATCATGATGATAATGATGATCGGGCGGGGTGTTTGTAATGATAGTACTATCGACGGCAACGGCACGACGACGACGATGCTGGTGATGAAGAAGTCAGAATGGTGATGCTGATGATGAAGCAGATGATGATGATGATGATGATGATGGTGCTGATGGTGCTGTTCATGATGAAGAAGATGAAGATGAAGAAGATGATGATGACGATAAAGATGATGATCATGTTGATGATGCAAAAGAAGAAGATGATGATGATGAAAGTTGGTCAGAGTGTTTCCTGGCTTAGCTATCGGCACGATGAACTTACACTAATTGACCCCCCCCCCCCCCCCGCCCAACGCCGACCTCCACCTGTTACCTGAAAGGACCGGGATACAAACGTTTCTGCTGGCATGTCATGTTGAGGCACGGTTGAAGGAGATGCCAGACCTGCTTCCTTACGAGCACGTCTTCAGGATGAGGGTGCCACGTAACTCTTGCAACCTACGATGAGTCAGAGGATTCATTTAGAGTGCTGATTTATGCTTCTGAGGACCGGATGGAGTACTTCTCACTATGGAAGAATACAATGACTCAATGACCTAATGTTGAGGTATATTAGTGGTTCTGCGTAACTATCCGGCTATCAAGACTTCGAGCTCGGTGGCGGTGCATGGATCTACTTCGAATAAACACACAGGATAGCACGGACAAGTTCATTGATTGGCTGGCAATTCGGAAAAGCACTGGAATCAAAATGCAATGACGTTCCCCGACTTTTCTTCTAAATGCCACACACTCCTACACGGCCTTGCCGGCACCGCTGTAAAGTCGGCCGGTAGTACGCCGCGTAGACT